>MJUT01033853.1:228055-251214 GCA_002080005.1 Gigantidas platifrons
TATCATCCGGAAACCTAAAAAGTCCCTATTTTCTAAGAGAAAAAGGGCCATAACTCAGGAATGGTAAACGTGAAATACACCGTAATTGAACTTGACCTGTATTTAATGGTCCACAGCATTGTTTTAAAGTTTGAAAAAGTGTGATGGACGGACGGACAAGAAGATCCCTATATACCCCTGACTCTCGTCGAGCGGGGATATAAAAATAGTAAATAATTCAACACTCCACTCATATCAAGATACAAAATGGACCATGCCTAGTACCTGATGGAAAATCTTGTATTGGGCTTGTTTCAGGGATAAGCACACATGTTATATAGTATGTATTTTGAAAATTTAACAATAGTCAAACCTGTATTCCAGTTTTGGAATCAATACACATTTATATGAATATGAAAATTATGAATGTGTTATTGAAATTTATTCAATATGTTTAAAGGACTGGTGAAAAATATATTTCTCATCTATTGTTTGTTTGTTTGATGGTGTTTAACCCCACTTTCAACAATTAAAAAAAAAGAAAAATGGAAATCTATTGCATTTGTATATATGGCAAATCATGTAAGGTTATTCAATTACTGACTAAAGTTTGGTTTATTTTGATAGACTTTAGCGTTACAGTTGTTCCCTTCTCACCACTAATGTTGTGAGTTTGAATCCCACTCAGATCAGGTGTACTTGATGCAACATTATGTGATTAAGTTTGTCAGCGACTCCCGGCAGGTCGATGGTTTTCTCCGGGTACTCTGGTGTCCTCCATCAATAAAACTGACCACCACAATATAACTGAAATATTGTTGAAAGTGGCATTAAGCACCATAACCCTAACCCTCTCACCAAAGACCATCTTTTTATTTCAGAAGTTTTATAAGAGAGGAACTACTGTAATATAAAGATATATACATGTACATACATTTCATTTTATTTACCAGTAACTTATATATTTTATTAGGAATTATAATGAATCATTTTGGTCTTACTATTGTTGTGTTAAACACATTCATTTTATTTCCTTTCTCAGGGAACCTTGTCACAGGCAGAATGGGAAGCTACAAGTAAGTATTTGGTTCTTAAGAAGATTCTTTATGTTCTGAAGGTCAAATGAGGATACAAATTTGTGACTAGCCATCATTTTAAGTCTATTATATCACCCAATATCAGTTTTCTCCGGGTCCTCCGGTTTCCTCCACCAATAAAACTGACCGCCACTATATACTGTAAACCGGGAAATTTTCACGCCGTCTTTTTTTTGCGATTTACTGACGAAATCCACATTCGCGCTGTTTTAAATTCGCAGTTCACAGACAACCTAAAGTGATAAAATGTATACGGTATTATTTAGACAAAAACATGCTGTGTCATATTTTTTGTACAATTTGTACAATTAATTAAAACTCTTTGATACTGGTTTAATTAATCCTATGCGAGATTGATAAAATGACAATTCCCCCCTACGGCTTTACCCTGACCAGGTAACAAAGTTTTTGAAGAAGAACAAGAAACTGGATAAATTTGAAATCGATCTGAGGTTAAGTGTCATAAAGTCAATACACTCACGCTGGCTTGTAAAAACACTCACACAATTATTAGACAGAACTGACTTGATCAAAAGTGCATTCGAGGCCGTCGGCATTGTTGTTAATCAGTAAACTCTGATCCGTGACAAGTAACAGGTGTGAATTAACGGTTGAAGTGTGACATGTTTACACAACACTTACTGTTTATTGTGTTAATCAAATGTCAATTGATGTTTTAATATTTTAACAAGCTTATAAATAATAAATATTGTATCGTTTTATTTTGTATCTAATAATTTATTTTATGGAATACAAATATCCTACGTAGAACTTCGCTTTGCATCCGACATCTGCTTATAAATGACATAAATGGTCATGTTTTTTCTCCTGATTTATCTATGAAAAATTGTCAGATTTGGCATTTCTTTGAAATATTATATTCTACTTGCTAGTATTTTCCCATTCTTGAAATATTCGCGACAGTTTTATTTTCGCGCTTCCAATGTTACCGCGAAAATTACCCGGTTTACAGTAACTGAAATATTGTTGAAAGTGGCATTAAACACCATAAACCAAACCAAACCAAACCAAACCCAATATCATATAACCTCAGCTTGACTTCATATTTAGCTCATTTGGGAGAAAGCTAGTTTTGTCTTATGTCTTGATGAATGTGCCAGGCATACAGATGTGTGCTATGTTTAATTTGGTAGAGTACATGTGCTCTGTTACCTCCTGCCCAGAGTAATACTTTAAACGAGTGACAGTGTTCAAACATGAAGAAAATTTTATAAGTAACAATTGAATCTCATTATGTCAAACTTGGTTTTCTTGAAATTTATCTGAAGTTTTGTTTTAAACTTAGAGCTTTTCAACTTAATTTACTCCTCTTATCTCAAATTTTGATGTGTCAAAATATTGGGTTTCTTGAAGTAGCTTTTCAGTCCCATATCCATTCAAATTATGTTTGTTATGTCGAAATTATCAATTAAATTAATTAACAAACCCAACAAAACAAATCAAGGTGTCAACAATATGGCCTCTTTGTTTACCTCATCAGGTGAAATTTATTTTGATAACTGTTAATTATCATTTGTAAAGAAAACAATAGGATTTCTTAATTGAAGCATTGAAGTCATAATGATATGAATGCAATATTATTTAATGATAAATTTCAAACTGCTTGATGTCGTGGCACCTTGAGTGTAGCATGAACTCCGAAGTCATTAAACAGCCCACTGTGTACAGCTATGTCAATAATTTTTTAGCTCGACTTTTTGAAGAAAAAAAGTCGAGAGCTATTGTTGTCACTCCGGCGTCAGCGTCTGGGTCGTATAAGTTTTTTGTCAGAGTCCATTTCTCAAAAACTATCAAAGGTATCCATTTGAAACTTGGAATACTTGTTCACTATCAAAAGAGGAACCAATTACAAGGCAAATGACCCTGTGGTTTGTATATCCAGAGTTATCTGCCCTTGTTTTGACATAGTACATGTACATAGAAATTAGGGATATTTATTTAGTATAGTTGAAATTTCTCAATAACTATTAAAGCTATTAACTTGAAACTCAATACACTTGTAGAAAGTGTTGACCTCAATCTGTTGACAAGAGAAGACAACTCCATCCAGCATTTTATTTGAGTTATTACCCCTTTTTGACTTAGAATTTCTTTAAAAAATGCAATTTCTCAATAATTATGTAAATTGCTTGCAGTTTAATATCAGATACAAAAAAGTTGAGCGTCCAGCACCCGTGCAGAGATTTCAATGTGGGCAGGTACCCAGTACTTTTACCCGTCTGAGATCATGTATAGTACCGGCAGAAATTACTGAACCCCCCAAAATTAGGGGTGGTCAAAACCACAAGTACGATTGGCTTGTGGAATATTTTTATGAAAAATGAATGTGACACGTCAATATATTGCTGAATTCTCGCATTCAAATGGAACAACAGTGTTAAGCCACGAGACCACGTTGGTGGAATATTCCGTTTTAAAAATAACTTTCCCTTAGAATTGTAAATAGCAGTTTGCGCATTCAGTAAATAGATATGTTTTCGCCCTAAGATCTTTTCATCCTAGTGAAAAACTCGGATTGGAACAAAGCTGACATCATTTCAAAATAAAAATGACCGATTACAAATTATGTTCCAACACAAACTAGTGTAAGCTTCAGTAATATAAGTATGATCATTATATATTATTAATATATGGCTACACAATATTTTGTGTTATTTTTTTTAATCCATTTAAAATCCAGGGGACGAATCATTTTGGGGCGTACTGTCTTGTTGCTTATATCCGTCCATATTGCTAACTTCCGGTATAAAAAAATAAAAACCTATGGCTAATTTATTTAAAGTATTTTGACGGGACCCTACCGCAGTTGTTCACAGAAATGAAAGTGTGCTGAAAAACATTTTTAAAAGGGGTACAAGGAGATAAGGGATAGAAAATTACTAGAAATCTGGAAAAAGGACCGGACATCACATGGCTCAAAGACAGAGTCAAATACGAATAAATGTCAAAACGCCGGCCCCACTTTTTAAGTTTTTTTTTTCAAAAATAATTTAAAATTTGTGATTCAATTATTAATAAATATCTTTCTGCGATTCGTTTTTGTCCGAATATTTTTTTTGCACTGAATTAATTATATTTGTATTGATCTATTTATTAAAATTATAAATTTTATTAAAGATGATTGCAAATTATATGTTTCATTAATTATAACACTTAATATATGTCTTGATCTGTGCCAATGGTCTTTGATGAGTTTAATTACTGGTAATAAAGTAAAAAACACACAAGCCAAGGTATTGTGAAAAAGAAAAGGACAAAGCCAACAAAAGAATTTTGAGAATTTAAGCTTTGACAACAATGGCTTGGTCAAGCCTAGCTGCAGAACATTTTGGTTTTTTTTAAGATATGGCAGACTATCCATGAATAATCTTGGCTGAAGTCTGTAATCTGAAATATTCAAAAAAGACAATGGGGGTAAAATCCATTATGCATGGTCTTGGTAAAATCTGAACTCTAAAGAAAAAGTGAATGGGATTTTCTTTCAAAAACACTTAATGTTTTGCAGTCTCTGAAGTACATTTTTTGGTCCACAAATTGCTAGATTTCAGGAGCTTCCGGGGAGGTTTTGCCCCCTGGACTCCTCACCGGGCTTTGCCCTGGACCCACTGGGGCCCTCAGGAGGACCCCAGACCTAATTTTTTAGGTACCTTCTAAAATTTAAGAAGTACCTCCTATTATAAAAAACTTTGAAACCCCTGACCGTGGGCGGTGCTCTTGTTTTGAAACAATATTCATTTAAACGTTCAAAACATTTAAAATCTTGTATAAATCGAACAGCAAATAAGGTCTTTATGCTCAAAGTTTTGTTTTGTAAATTTAGCCTGTTTAAGATAAACACTTTTATTGGTCATTTATGCATTTTTCACTTGATCTCACGGAGGGATATTTTCCGTATCAATGGACCAATTCTGATACTGAAAATTATTGGTCGGGACAGTCGCATAAGTTTTTAGTGTTTCCATAAAAACTGTGATGGCTTCCGCAACAAAAATGAGTGACAATTTGAATAAAAACTTATGTTTCAGTCTCTATTTTATGGAACAATCAGGTTCAATAAACCCATTCAATCGATGTTGGACTATTTATTTTGTTACATCAACTGTCGGGCAGTAAATTATCGTAATTTACACAGACATGCCAACTTGCCAGAATGGCTAGTACTTGGATAGAAATACTCGCCAAAATCATTTTACACTTGCATTTGGTGAGTTGGCGTGTGGTAGTTTCCCACACTGTGTTATGGGTAAATACAATAACATCAGTTTTGAAGGTATCGACATACATTATCACTAAGAATCACAGGTTTTCAATTGGACTCGTTGCGATAATGTCTGTCTCGACCTTCATAACTGCCTTTATTCTAAATGTGTTATGAATATTCTTATTGAAAATGATCTTTCTTTTCATTTCAGCAATATATTGTGTATATGTGTTCCAAAAAGTCTTAGACACAAAGACTGGGAAAAGATTTGAAAAGTCAGAACGTGGTAGTAAAAGACCTTTGGATGATCAAAATACGGCAGAGGACTTGTCACCTAGTAAAAGTCAAAAGGAGCATTGATTTGTGTGCAATTAACTATATTTTTTGTAATAAAAAATGGCATAATATGTTATTGAATGTTGGTTAAATTGTCTTTCCTATATACCTTATAAGTGTTTTTTTTGGCGAGAGCCAAATTTCGTGATTTTCTTCTAAATTGGTGGAATTTTTTTAGTGGTATTTAATTTTCATGATCCTGAGTTTTAACCAAAATCAAATTTTAGCAGATTGACCGTTTTATTAGAATTACATTATCTGAATTGGTTGACTAACAATTCAAAATAGGAAATGTTTCGAAAAAATTTAGTACCATAATTTCTTATGCATAATGGGCGGGATTTTGTTCAGATTCTTTATTTTGCAGGAGGGATGTGCATTATAGACGAGAACAATGTGCTTCACTCTTTTTTTCAGACTGGGAAATTACATGTCCGCCATTTTTTATGTTTACTATTTTCAAATATGTTCGTATTTCTTTACTTGCTTGGACACTCTTCCACAAAATCATTAAATGCATAGAATACTTTTTAATTATTTAGAGAATTAAAACTCTCCAGAGCAATTGTGTTTTGAACCAGTAAACGTTTACAGTTGTTACACAAGCTTTAATGATTGAAATAAAAAGAAAAGAAGCAATAAAATGTATTTGTCAATTTTTATGTCTGGAAGTTTGATTACTCCCAGCTGTGAAGTATAATCCGATTAACAATAAATTATCTCAGTTATGATTGTATGGCTTGGATGCTATTTCATCACTAAAATAATAAGGCATTGTTTGCAGTTCATACACGATCATTGTCAACATATGCATTGTTTTTGGGAAGGATTCCCCCATGTTAGATATTTTAAAATTGTACTATTATCAACTTTAAGAATGACAGTGACCATATAATTGTTAAGTGTTCACTATTCAGTTATACTGCGGGAGATAGATCTTATACATTTATTTAAGAAAGAAAAAAAGAAAAAAACTTATTTACTAAAGGGTGAAAATTTACGCAGTCTCTTTTTCGCTGATCGATGACTATCGCGAATAAAGAGAAAATTAGGTACCCGCGAAAAAAACCACTTGTACGGTATTAAGTTTTCAGAATTTGCAAATTGGAAAATATTACTTGTTTTATGGACATTCTTTTGATTACTACAGTCCTACAAGTAGGAATTGTGAAAGTAGCTGGGGGCCGTCAAGGTCATATGGTAGTTGGATTTCTAACTATCTATGCAATCAGTGCCTATCACCACTAACGTTGTGAGTTCGAACCCCACTCAGGCGGATCTACTCTATACAACATTATGTGATAAAGTTTGTCAGTGACTTGCGGCAAGTCGGTGGTTTTCTCCAGTTTCCTTCACCAATAAAACTGACTGCCACGATATAACTGAAATATTGTTAAAAGTGGCATGCCATAAAGACACTAAAGATCAACACAAACTGCTATAAAATAAATACTGGCAGTGAGAACTGATTTATCCTGCATTGTTCATATGCCACATGTTCATAACTTTCTGAGACACAAAAACTGTAATAGTCAACAATTTGGTAATTCCATGGCAACTACCGTATTTTACGGACTATAGGTCGATGGGGACGATAGGTCGAATTGCTGCTTTTCGGCTAAATTTTTTGAGGAATACTAAGATATGTCGAAGCATTCCATAGGTCGAACGGGTTTTTTTTGTTTTTTTTTTTACATCGGTAAACATTTGTCCTATAACGTTCTTCGGTAAGTATATGCAAGTATTAATTCAAGAATACTATTCTTATGTGTCATAAAAGAAATAATTATGAAAGTTAAATTAAATAAAATTTTGTTGTTAAACTTATGGTTGTGTGTTTTTTTATGACGAGTCCGGTTTATAAACCCAGACATCGACGACATTCAAATCAGGCCATCTGTGGGTGTCACAATAGATGGTAAATGGATGTTCATACAATAAAATAATTAAGCTGTCAAAACAATGTATCACCTTGTGCAGTTTTATTGACACACCTTTAAACTGTGTTCAATTATTAGTACACAATTTATGTGATTGTCTCGGTCCAGTAAATTTTCAATCAGCTGATAGGATAAGTGCAGACAGAGGTTCACCTGTGTTGATTATCTCATGGTGATTATTTTATTTGTTCTTAATTGACCAATTCAAGTGTAGAACATTATAATTTAACGAAATCGATAATTATTTTCCAGTACATTTAGTATAAAAAGCTTGTTCACCACGTGTATTGTGAGATATAATATTGCAACCGCCATGTTTTACTACAACCTCGTGTGCATGTTCGTGTTCGGTACTCCTCGTGTTTAATGGAAAGTTATAGGCCTATAGCTATATTTAGATATTTTGTGATAATAATTTTATAAACGATCCACCCTGTGACAACATACATTTTTTATAGTATATAATTTTTTATTATACAATACAATATTGAACTGATTTTCGTTAACACTTCATTTTTCGATCATTGAATATTGATTTTTTTTTTCGGATGTTGAACATTTTATTCCCGGAATTGCACCCCCTGTTAGTGTTAGTATATTTTTATTGCTTTAATTAAAAAAAAATAACACCAAGAACATCGATAATTTCAGTCTTCTTATTCATGAAAAAACCTACAGCAAAATAAAGGTATACTGTCAACAAAATCGTCATTTTTATCGAGATTTTATTTTAGGGATTCCAGATTTTTCAACTTCATCCTTGTATAGGTCGATGTGGATGATAGGTCGAAGCCAGCGTGTTGAGGAAAAAAAATATCGACCTATCGTCCGTAAAATACGGTATGTATTGTTAAACAAATACAATACAATGCACTTTTACTACACTTTATTTACATCATATCTGTACACAATGAATGCCAACTATCTCTTGTTAACAGATCTGTTCATACAGCTATTTAAATGTATAATAAACGTTTGACAATTTCTTGTCAGATATATTGGTAAGTTCTGTTGAGACGATTTTCAACAGGAGTATTGGTTGTATTTGAATTCACTATACACTGTTGCATTCGTTTTTATCCAGTCCGAGTTCTGGATATGTCCAATAGCAGTTCCACCTATGTAGATGTATAGAGCTACTGTTACCGCAGGAAACCAGTCAATCCCTTCTTTTTTCCTTGTCTTTCCTCTTCCTCTAAAGCAGCCAGTAACGATTTGTTTAATGAAATTCCCACCCTTTTACCAGTCTGAAAAAAAATGATAAAATTAAGTATTTATCTATATAACCAAAGGCTCACAGTAACCAATATAGGCATTAAAGACTATATCACAATGCTCAGTTTTATTGGTGGAGAAAACCACCGACATATACCTTAATTTTGAACATTTGTTTTTAAAAATATAAATCAAATTAATAATTGTAAAAATTATGTATTTCACAGAAAAAAAATCTGTAATAAATATTATATTACACAACTAATTATCATTTAGCAAAAGTGAAATTTCAGCAGCAATTCATGCTATATCATTATTTTGCTGAGAAACGGTAAAAAGACTTGTTATCATGTTGGGTTTAATGAGCTCATTGGTTTCTTTAGAAAAAAAAAATTTATTGTTGCCAAGATGGACAATAGGACAAATTTACAGAAGCCAATTTTGTATTTTCTCCAGCCATAATGGTTTAGAAATGGCGAGTGGTTTCATAAGTAATTAACTGAAAAATGAAAGCTTCCGACAAGGACAATGGAAGCACATGGCAACAGAGCTGATTTGATTTGACGTGTTTTCATTTGTCCTGGAAATGTAACAGTATTTGGATTATATCATATAAGAATCTTGAAACAAAAAAACTTTATGAATACATGTAATATAAAAAGATGAAAGTGTATCTGTAATTTATCAACACATTTACTTGTGCAAATCACAAAAATGGCATATTACAGGCATAGCTGCCAAACTAGATCTTTTGAGTCTCTTTTATTTTATGGTGAACAAATGGTTGGAATTACTGTGTGTATTACATTATGTGGTGATCTAATAGATCAGTTAGTCACTGGAAACATTAGTGTGCATGATCCTGTCTCTCATGAGTTGTCTCTTCAGAAAACACTTGTTTACATGTTGAATGTGTTGTCTTTTTTGGGAGCAGGACAATTGCCCCCCCACCCCCAATTTTTTTCAGTTTTATTTTGGTGGCTTTATGTTGTTTTACACTCTTTGTAGGTTTGCTCTGTCTTGTTTGGTAGACCAGGGCATGTATTGTGTAAATTTGGTAGAAGAGTTCTGGAGCTGTTTTGAAGGTATCATCTGCAAACCAATGGCCTGTTGTAAATGAAATAAAAAAAATTGGGGGATGGGGAGCAATTGACCGGGGGGCTATTGTCCTTTTTTGTATTTCAGGGTTTGACAGAGATGTTATTTGTTTTGTTTTGCCTTTCCTTCCTCAGGGAAATGTTATAAAGGCCACCCCTCTTATCAGGCCCAATTTCAGATGCTCTGATATTACAATACTACCAAATTGTCTCCCTCAGGAGAGACCACCACTCTTATAAGACAACTTTTCATTGCAGGAGGAGTGTCTAAGAGGGGAACTACTGTACATCAATTTCTACATAGAAATATCTTACATCTAACATATCATCAATACTAGATGGGTCTAGACTTCCTGATCCTTCCTTCTTCATCCCTGTCACACTACCCTCTTCAATAACTCCTAAAATCAGTCTAAGAAAAAAAACGTAATTACCAATACTATCATCATTTACAAGTTTTAATAGATTTCTTTAAGTGTTATGACAAAATAAAGAACAAACTTGAGTATGTTTGACCCTTGTCTCTGCATATCAGTAATTTCAATAAGCACAATAGTGATACGAGATATAATTATGTTCCAAATATTGTGGACCTCAACAATCTGCTGCTGCAAATTTACAACCATGAAATCATTTCAAAAGACGTTAACCCTGCCTCAAAACAGGAATAACAGTGGAGGTAAAGAAGTCAACAAGCTTTTAGCTACTTGATTACTCCATGGCCCTGTAAAAAACTACTGAATTATAGTAAATGTAACTGTGCACTATTAAAACTTGTACAAGTTATGTACACCTTGTCCTGAGAATGACACAACTCTTGACATCATTGGTTAACAAATAGAAGTTTAGATAATAAATCAACTTGAATGTAAAAAGGCCATTGCATCCTGGATATTAAAACCATATAATGGTTGGTTGATTTATGGTGTTTAATGCCACTTTCAACACTATTTCAGTTAAATCGTGGCAGTCAATTTTATTGGTGGAGGAAACTAGAGTACCTGATGAAAACCACTGACAAACTTTATCACATAATGTTGTATCGAGTACACCTCGCCATGAACGGGATTCAAAACTCACAACTTTAGTGGTGATAAGCACTGGTTGCACGGTAGTTATAAATCCAACTACCACACAATCACGACCATGGTGGCCCCTAAAACCAGAAAAAGAAAATAAGGGAAAAAATCCAGTTAATCCAGTTGTGGAACAATACCTGGCTAAACAGCATGACTCCTCTTTCTGACTGGCATCTACAACATGACAATGTCCTATCTGTAAGTAAACAATATAAATCTATCATGGTCAAACATTTGCTTTAAACTTGACCTGTGCACCACTTTGAAACACAAATTTAACAAACTTTTTAACACATTTGATGCATCCATCAAATATTTGGAGTTGGATGTGTATTCATAGAGTCAAATTTGTGTTTGAAACAGGTGCACAGGAAAAGAGAATTTAAAGGAAAATTGGACTGTAAACAAACTTTTATTTTTATTGATTAGTTGCTTCATGTCAATTAAGTACAAATGTAGTATCTATTCAATATTCATCATGCATGAAGAGAACAAATTTATAAAAAAATAAAACATGCATGCAACAGGTAGTATTTTGGTTGTGACATTGGATGACTATGTTTTAATTAGGTAATAGGGTTAGGTGATGGTTTTTAACTGAATATTTCAGTTATATCGTGGCGGTCAGTTTTATTGTTGGAGGGAACCGGAGTACTATAAGGAAACCAGCGACTTGCCGCACGTCCCTGACAAGCTTGATCACATGATGTTGTATCAAGTACACCTTGACATGAGCTGGATTCGAACTCACAACTTATGTGGTGATAGGAATTGATTGCATAGGCAGTTGTAAATCCAACTACCATACAATCACAAACACTATGGTCCCTCGTCTTAATTGGCAGAAGGAGAAAGGGTGTCGATGGATAAGGTAGGAAAATCTTGCTTTGTAACCAGATATCAACAACCACTCCTAACAAACTAGTTTTTTATGTGCGCAGTGTGGCATTATCCAAACAAAGAATTTATTTGCATCTCACCCTGAGGTGCATTGTGAATTATCTCACATCACCAACAGATATTCTATTGAAGAGGTTAAGGTCTAAGCCAATCAATCTACATGATTCGTTATACATGTACTTTAAATAACATGCTCCTAAACATTTATTCAACAATGCATTACTACCTTAACCACTGGTCCACTGAAAAGGATATGATTATAGGTGATGTAAATTGCTGTTTATGCATACCTTACTAAGGGTGACAATACATGGAGCTGACTTGACATCAACAGTTTGTACATCATAAGGATCATCAGAAATCTCTAGCTCAACATGACCTTCATCCTGTGTTACTGTTACTCGTGGAATTCTACATAGAAAATATAATCATGAATTCATCTGCATTCGTGATTTACTGCAAATTTACAAAATCATGCATGCATTTATTAAAGCAAATCTAAGACCTCCCAAAAAATGAAAGGTTAAAAGGTTACTGTTACACTTGGAATTCTACATAGAAAATATTTAAAAAAAAATATATTTATACCCTAACTTTTATAATTATTTGGGATTCTTTTGTAATGATATGAGCAGTCATTTCAGAAAAGTTAAGCATATCATCACAATGTCTGATTTATGGCTTTAAAAAAAATTAATTTATCAAAATGCAATAAACTCTAAATTTTATAATTGAATTTTAATCCTCAGTAAAACCAATAGAGCTAAATCATGAAGTAATAATTTAACACCTCCTGGGAAAACGTGAGGTTAAATCAGGGATGACTCTGGTTAAAAATTAATATAACTGAAAATCAATGGAAAATAGCTGAAACCATCTACACCCCCTTTCCAAATGGTCTGTTTTTTACCTGTTCTGACTGTCCAGCAACTTTCAGAAAATAATTTTCAGGGGAAAATAGCTGAAATCACTTAAACTGAAAAAATCATCCCTGTTAAATTAACGCAGTCATCACTGTAGTAGGTAAACTAGGAGTGGAACTTTTAGTTTAGATCACATGATGCTACCTATTCTATTTTAAGAGATGTTTAATGACGGAATCTTGCGTGACACCAACCAAAAAATTATAAAAATTATTAGTTCAGTGTGGGAAACGAACGCTCGCCAACTCGCCAAGGCGAGTTGAAATGTCGGGTGGCGAGTACAATCCACTTTATACTCGCCGGTCTGGCGAGTAACAGTTGTAAGGCGAGTAGGAACTTGAAAACGCTCGCCACGATAACTGGTATACAGCTTTAAAATACCATAGCTCCCAAACAGTTAAAATATATGTTAACTGTGTCATTTATCCAACATTTTATTAATCATTGCTCGATAAGAAAACATTCCATCATGTATCGTATCTATCTTTACCTCCAACGTTGGAGATCATGACACTTTCTCTACAGAAAAATTAAGTATACAATCCCGACCCGCATAATTTTGCCAAGGTCGATTTCACGATTAAATGAAATATTGTTTCATAAAAAATAGATGTGATGACTTTTAAAATTAATGCAAATACAATAATTTGGTTTTGAAATATTTCAAACGAATTCGTAGTGAAAACCTACGCGAAAACAAAAAGTTAAATATGTGTCGGAACCAGATTTGACATACATGTTTTATACCGTGTATCAAAACTTAAAAGTCTGTGCTTCCGTACTTGATGAAGACGAAGACAACGAAATTGAGGAATAAGAGATCAGTGCAGCTCTTAAGAGAGTGTTGGTCCTTTTTGACCAAGTTAATGACTTGTCAAAATCTGCAAAATAAATTGTTGAACATTACTGTATTGTTTATTTGGTATTTGTTGGCGAGTTTAAAAAAAATGTCACTCTCCAAACATGGCGAGCTCTATTTCATTTTGGCGAGTACTTGTTTCAATCCACTTGCCATTTTGGCGAGTGTTTGAAAAAAATGGTTTCCCACACTGTTAGTTGTCAATATATTTCCCTTAACTCACAATGTAATTATTTGTAAATTTAGTTTCAGAATTAACAACTTCCCCTATAATATTACTTAGTCATAATAACTAAGAGGAAACAACTGAATGTTTAAAAGAAAGTATCATCACTTGTTATCTTGTACTTACTTTGTATTAAACAAAGCTGCTTTAACTGCAATGGATGCTGCATCAAATAGATTACCTCCACACTCTAACAACTGAAATAGACAAATACCTGCTTTAGTGACCACCTCTATTAAGCAATATCTTGTATTATGTGACCTTATTATAATTTCCCTTCACAGTGCATTTCATATTAATTAAACCTGTAATTAGTGACCACCTGTCTTATGTAACTCTATTTCAATGTTCCTTTTACCTCATCAACCACTGATTTACTATTTATTCCCTATTTTCGGTATAAAAAAAATATTTTCTGATACCAGAAAACGATGCACAATTCTTGATGATGTAAAAAAATCAAGAAAGCATCAGAGATGCAACAGCCGAGTTGCAAGTCAAAATCATTTGGTCTTGTTTTATAAATAAGTAAGAAACTAAAGAAAATTAAGTCAACTCTGCTATAAAAAAAACTTCCAGTAGGGGATGGGGATGACCCCGGGCCTCAACTCTTGGGGCATTTAATTTGTCTATTTACCCTGATCATAAATATATATGGTTTAGGGGTGGGGATGTCAACCATTAAAATGTTCACTTCAGGTAGGGGGTGTGGTATGACCCCAGGGCCTGAGTTATAAGGCATTTAATTTGCCTAGTCACCCTGATTATAAATATATATGGTTTAGGGGTGGGGATCTCAACCATTAAAAAGTTCACTTCAGGTAGAGGGGTGGGGTATGACCCTGGGGCCTGATCTATAAGGCATTTAATTTGCCTAGTCACCCTGATCATAAATATATATGGTTTAGGGGTGGGGATCTCAACCATTAAAAAGTTCACTTCAGGTAGGTGATGGGGTATGACCCCGGGGCCCAAGCTATAATGCATTTAATTTGACTAGTCACCCTGATCATAAAATATATGGTTTAGGGTGGGGATCTCGGTCATTTTTTTATACAGATTCCCAAGCGGGGTGGGGCTGAGTCCTGCAGATAAAAATTGTTGAATGCACAACTTCGCATTGCCATCTCCACCCATACCAAATATTAAGTTTCTATCTTTTGTAGTTTCAGAGAAATGTGTAATTCTCAAAATATGTACTTTTTCTATAAAAAAAACCCATGATTTTACAAGAAAAAAACAATAGATTAATCTGAATTTCAAACTCGCTCTAAATAATAGTGTAATAATGCTTCCTACCACAAATTATGTTGATCGGCCAAAAACTAAGAGCGCTATCGCGTTAACGAAGATAGGCTAACATACGCCCGCCCGCCTTTCACCAAAACATAAGCCGACTGCAACTTCGTTTCAACTCGGCTAAAAATTTAATAATATTACCATTGAAGCGTTGAGTAGTGATACGGCTTTTCCAACTGACAAGACATGATACAAACAGTTGTACATACATTTTGCTTACATAATACGTTTATCTAACATTTTTATGATAAAACATAAAAAAAATCATGTAAGTTTCATTGAATTTATTATTTGAAGAAAAGTAAACAAAGAGGAACTATAGTTTACGTCACAAGTATTGTTAAGTCACATCATTCACATAAGATCAATTACGAGTACGTTGAGATTTTCACGACGGAGATTCCGCAATGTTTACAAAGACGTCACTGGGGTTTTCCCGCATTCCTAACCTATGAAGTCACGAAAGTAGTTCCGACTAAAGTACATCTTGTATCACATATGTATGTGATACAACGTTTTGTATCACATAGGTTGTATCTATTAGCAAAATAGATGTATTTCTATAGAATACATACTTAATGAATACAATATATATATTTCGATATCAGATTATTTCTCCACTTTCTAACAATTAAAAAAGAATTACAAATAATATCCAACATTGCAGTTTTGGGTAGGGTTATGATGCTTAATGCCACTTTCAACAATATTTCAGTTATATCGTGGCAGTCAGTTTCATTGGTGGATGAAGCTGGAGTAACCGGAGAAAACCACCATCCTACTGCCAGTAACTGACAAACTTTATAACATAATGTATCAAGTACACCTTGCCATCAGCGTGTTTCGAACTCACAACTTTAGTAGTGATAGGCATTGATTCCATAGGTAGTTATAAATCCAACTACCATATGATTACGACCATGATGGCCCCCTGCAGTCTTGGTATGTAACATACAGTAATTTCCCAAATCAATTTTTACCAGAATATCAATATACAACACCCAGCATTGTTGTTTTGGTATAATACAAAGCTTCTGTAAGTCTAAACAACCATACACCCGTAGTAACATGTTACTGATTTCTGATGCTAGCTCCTCCCCACCACGACCTTCGAACTCAGGAGTGGCATTAGCTGAACTGAAATATATAATCAAAACAATTATAAACAATTTCATTTTTTTTCTATTTTATGCAAAGAATAATTCAAGCTTCAAATTTACTCAACACTTTAATATCCAAGACATGGTTTTCCAACATGATATGTCATTTTTTTTGTGTTTAATGGTTTGAAGTGAGAGGTCATTTTTTATGAAAGATTTAATTATCGTTCAAACAAGACTGGTGTGAACTTTTGTTATTATTTTATCTAATTGACAAGTCAATAATGGCTTTTAAATAGAAAAAAAGTCTTCAAAAAAATAGTCAGAAAAATAAGGTTATCCATCAAAATATACAAGTATATCAAATGTAGAATAATATTAGAAATAAGTAATGACGATTTATCAATTTGAATTTTTATCTAATACTGCTAAAGTTGGCATTAAACGCCAGTCAATCAATCTTATTTATTTAAGCTCAGTAGTAAAATGTTTAATGATTTATCCTTAATCATATTAATGTAATGAATATACAAATGTAGATGTTTTAAAAATTTATGTGTCAGAACACTGAAACTTGGTCTATATTTTGAGATTGTTATTGGGTTATTATTTCAAATTATATCGTAACTACCAAAGTTATATATTCTGATACAAGTCATAAAAACACAGAAAATGATTGTAAACAATATAAGAAGCCATAAAATAGCTACCAATCTACAAAGAATTCTAATCTTCCTTTGTCATCTTTGTTGGGTGCAGGTGTACCCAATTCTGCCTTGATACCAACCAGTATGTCTGTATTTGCCTAAAAAGGTTAATACAACAGTAATTGACATTTTCAAACAAAAAAATTAACAATAAAATTTATCTCAGAATATACAATGCCAAATTCAAAATTGTCCATTATAATGTTTTAGTCAATTTGTAATTTCATGAATTTACAGAAATGTATCAGTTGTGTAATGGTAAGCATTCTCACCTCAAGCATGATAGTTCACGAGGACGATCCCTGGTCATGATCATCAGGTAAGCATTCTCACCTCAAGCATGGTAGTTCATGAGGACGTTCCCTGGTCATGATCATCAGGTAAGCATTCTCACCTCAAGCATGGTAGTTCACGAGGACGATCCCTGGTCATGATCATCAGGTAAGCATTCTCACCTCAAGCATGGTAGTTCACGAGGACGTTCCCTGGTCATGATCATCAGGTAAGCATTCTCACCTCAAGCATGGTAGTTCACGAGGACGATCACTGGTCATGATCATCAGGTAAGCATTCTCACCTCAAGCATGGTAGTTCACGAGGACGATTCCTGGTCATGATCATCAGGTAAGCATTCTCGCCTCAAGCATGGTAGTTCACGAGGACGATCCCTGGTCATGTTCATCAGGTAAGCATTCTCACCTCAAGCATGGTAGTTCATGAGGATGATCCCTGGTCATGATCATCAGGTAAGCATTCTCACCTCAAGCATGGTAGTTCACGAGGACGATCCCTGGTCATGATCATCAGATAAGCATTCTCACCTCAAGCATGGTAGTTCATGAGGATGATCCCTGGTCATGATCATCAGGTAAGCATTCTCACCTCAAGAATGGTAGTTCATGAGGATGATCCCTGGTCATGATCATCAGGTAAGCATTCTCACCTCAAGCATGGTAGTTTACGAGGATGATCCCTGGTCATGATCATCATGGTCAAAATAAAGACTTTAAAATTGGTATTTCTACTTCTATGCTAACCATGCAGCATCAAGGAGAAAGAGAAAAGATCGGTTGAGTAATACAAACCAGTCTAACTCTAGATGATCCACTGGTGTTTAACACCAAACCAGTTTAAATTGTCTTGTGTCAAGCTTCAGTAATACAAACCAGTCTAATTCTAGATGATGCACAGGGGTGTGGAAATATCTGATCTGAGCACTTGTCCCCGTGCAAGTCAAAATGGAAATTTTACTTGTCCGAAAAAAAAGTCACTTGCCCAGACTTTTTGTTGAATTGGTACTATGCCTTACATATATGTTGATTTATTGAGTTGATTTGTTAATCATTTAACTTATTTCCAATTAAATATTTGTTCATTTGCAAAAGCTAATTTTATTGTCTAAAGTCGTAAAGAAAAGTTTCCTTGTATCGCAACCACGGAAAATCGATTAACGATGTTTGTTGAAAATCACGTTTTCGTTTCTTTTCGTATTGTTTGTCCTTCTCCGCCCTGCGACTTTCGTTTCAGCAGTTTATCATTATTTGGAGCAGTAGCAATGGATTTTTTTCTTGGTTTATGACAAACTTGTCCATCTTTCGAAAAATCAATAATTCAATTTCCGGTATACAGAAGATAAAATCTAGGCGTCGATCCCGAGTCAGTGAGAAATGCTAATGCAAAAACTTGAAAATCCGAAGTTGCGTACCTAATTTGTCTGTCTAAACAATCGATCTATTTTTAGTCATAAACTTTTAACCGACATATAGTCACAGACTCGTACTTGATGATCTTTTGACAATTATCAAAAGAAATTTTATTCCCCCCTAAGAGAACAAGGCAAATTTTCACTTGTCCACGGACAACCAATGCACAAAAATTTACTTGCCCGGTCGGTTATGTGTACGAGTCGGGCAAGTCGGGCATGTCATTTCTACACCCCTGATGCAGAAGCGTTAATCATCACACTTGTGTTTATTGTCATGTGACAAGTTTCAGTAATACAAACCAGTCTAACTCTAGAAGATCCACTTGTATTTGACACCACAGCAGTTTCTATTGTCATATGTCTGTAATCTTCACATCCTCTGCCATCTTCTCGACAATTGTCCTTAAAACATAAAAATATTAAATGTACATTATTAATATTTTTTGGCTTAATGTACATTTGTATGTCAATTCAGTTGAGCAATATTTCTGCAAGCAAAATATTTGATTAGATAAATATATATAATGGATAATATCAATGAGAAAATTTGTCTTTATGATGACCAATTAAGGACCATGTACTGTAGGAGATTTGGGTTTATGGTGTTTAATGCCACGTTCAACAATATTTCAGTTACATGTATATCGTAGCGGCCAGTTTTATTGGTGGAGGAAACCAGAATACCCAGTGAAAACCACAGGAAGTCACTGACAAACGTTATCACATGATGTTGTATCAAGTACACCTTGTCTGAGTTGGATTCGAACTCACAACGTTTGTGGTGATAGGCACCGATTCCATAGGTACTGTAGTTATGAATCAAACTACTATACGATCATGGCCACATCATGTACTGTAAGCTAAAGCTCATACAAGCTGCTCCTAGGGTCTTAACACAGGACACCAGAAAGTCGAATAAGATTTTTCATAGATCATGTAGATTGCTGTAATGAAAACAGTTGAAATAAAAAAATATGTCCTCATTAATATGATTATTTACTACATGATTTATATCATAAGAGTGAGTGAGCGAGTGATTGTTGTTTAACGCCAATTCAGTAATTTTTCAGCTATTATTTTATGCATATAGAACTATTTTATTATTTTATATTGTTTTATGTCATAATCATATATAAATCAATATTGAATCATTGTATGAAATTAACTAATTGTTCTGCTCTTTGGGGCATCTTAATTGACAATAAAATAATTTGTATTTGTATTTGTATAGTATCTCATGGTGAGAGCAAGTTAATTTTCAATGAGATGATGATGAGGTCCACTTTGCTCTAGACCAACACACTGAGCAGGATTTTTATAGTGCTAGCTCCACTCAAGACACATTATTCTGATTCCCAGCCAACTAAACTAGTCTTTGTTCTTTCTCCTTAATGCAGCATGCTTAGCGGAAAAGCAACAAATACCAATTTCATAGTCTTTGGTTTGACCTGACTGGGGCTCGAACCCATGATCTGCTGCACTCGAGGTAAGCACGCTAACCATTACACTACCGATGCAGTTATACAATGTATATATCATAGTTGTCAAATCTTACATCCCAATCAATATCATGAAAGTGATGTTTTATAGCATCATAATTAGCATTATCAAAATCCCAGACAGACCTAGAATACGATTTTTCACATGGAGTAAAGCTCAATTCCATAATAGACTGACAATGATCACAACAAAATAAACCAATTTGTTTACATTTTTGTTGATATTTGCATTAGAAACCATCTCTTTTTATATATCCCATTGACATTTTTTTTCCTTATAATTGAGTTTATGGTATTAGTGTCTTAATGTCTGTGGTTTATGAAACCTTTTCTACAATTTAATATTTAGCAATAACAATTGCAGGAATTACAGCTAATCGACAAAGCATGGTAGGGTAAAGTGACCAAATTCTGGACACACGTTTCTCGTTTCCTGTCGTAGAGTTATGTAGCATCAGTATATTTGTCAAGGGACAGAATACAGTATATATTGGTCCTTGACCTATCATTTTAATGCAGAAATAGCTTTATAATTGCAATAATCCAGTTTGAACTCTATATTATATCACAGAAGTCAACTTGACCAAAAACCGGACACTATGACCAAATAGCAGACACAATGACCAGAATACCAAATTACTCTAACCTGTCCAAAGGCATTTTTCTTTCAACCAAATACCGGACAATCGGCACAAGGCCAGAAGTGGCTAGAGTAATTGTTTAATTTTCCTTTTTTTTTTTACCTTTTAAACCAATTTCCTGTAAATATGTAAGGAAACCATAAAATAGATCGATCACCGAAACATATAGGTGGGAACTCCAACAAAAGAAGAAGAAGAATAGCTGTCCGGACAAAGGACATTTTTTATTTTGACGTTTCTTCTAGAATATTATAATTTTTTCGAGCTACTTTAAAAGGTAAAACAATAGAATAGTATTTCCAATACAAGTTATTTGGAACCTCATTCCCGTATCTTTCGGGATTTAGCGATATCATGAATGGAAACTCAGTCTAAATCAGGCTTCCATCCCCTTTCCCTATGACATCCCCTGTCTAAATGTAGAAAATAGGAAAAACCTACTCACCTTCCGAGGTCAAAATTACCACTTTTTGACGTTGGCGGGCTAACGTCATTCAGAATAAAAGAAAGAATACACAATGCAAATTCTTTATTTAAGATGCAAAAAACACGTTTTTGCAATAAAAATACCAGTTTTATAGGTTTTATCACGTTTTTATGCAACCCGAAATTGTCCGGAATTAGGCACAGACACTTGTTTCTATCAATGGGGGTATAGTCGATACCTCATTGATAGAAACAAGCGAAGCTAGTCATTTCGTACCATAACCATTTCGTACCATTGCCATTTCGTACCATAATTTACCATTTTGTACCACAAAATTGCAATTTCGTACCATAACCAGAAACCATTTCGTACCATATGTAATATTGCTCAGTAGCCATTTTGGAAATATAATTACACTATGACCATTTTTGGACTATATGGAAGTATATACATTATGTCGATTTCGTACCATATGGAAGTAGTCTATACATTGTGACAAATTCGTATCATAGGGAAGTATATAACTTATAATCGAACATATGGTAATTTACAAGTTTTCATGTACTTTAACAATTATACTATAGTGCAGATGCCAAAAAAAATTAATAGAGATCATTCATAGTCACTTGCAATCCGCTGTACGGAAAAGAGACATTAACTACTGATAATTATAATGAACACTTGCCAGTACCACATACACGATGCTGCCATCGTAGACAGTTGTCACACTGCATGGCTTCTTGTCTTGGTCTAACCGTGGAATTGCAATGCAGACACTCGTTACCCGTCATTTTTGCATCTGAATTATATTCATAAAAAATTCACTTTTAAGGTTTTTCATGTTAATCAAAAATGAAATTATTGGTTGAGCCAATTTTCAAAAAAATTCAAGTAATTTGATTGGATAAACTAGCAGGAAATATTTGTAAAAACAAAAAAAAATGCATGGCTTTCTCTTTAGAAAATAAGAGCTTGGGTAACTTTTGTTCGAATTTCTCTTCAAACGATATGAGCTTGGACTTCCTTTCATTTCATTTCCTAAACACTACCTTTGATCTAATAGCAATACAAGCAAATGGACAATGATTAGTTCTTCTATTTTTTAATTACCATCGTTGATTAACTGTTAAAGGGGTATTATCTGCTAAATCGTAAATTTTTGTTACCCATAAAAACTATCAGATATGATTGATGACTTAATAAAACGTGCTTCTGTAACTTATAAATGTTATGAAATGTCGGGGAAAAAACCTGCAACTGCTCGTGTTTTGAGATCGATCAAGAAATGGACGTCATCTTATTAATTATCGACATTGTTTACGAAGTTTGTCGAATCGTCATCAAATCAGTACAACAATGCACTTATTTCTTTTTTTTTGTGAATCTGCTTTTAGTCGGTGTTAATTACGGACAAAGAATCATGCAAGTTGGCAGTCAATAAGTGACAAAATACAAATTATTCGTTTTTACCTGTCACTAGTAAGGTCAATTGCATACAGAAAAAGCGAGGTCAAATTATTTGCTTGCAAGCAAATAAGTAATCGATGGTAATTTTCATTCTCAAAAGGCGGAAAGTGGATCGATAAGCTGTTTAATGTGAAATATTTACCTTTATTTCATCATTTTAAAGTTATTTACCAATTTCCAAAACATATAATGTTTTTGATCAAAATCGTAGCTAATGCCCATTTAAGCAAATAATAAATTAAATGCAGAAAAACGTTTATTACTTCAAAGGTTCTACAAGTTGTAACGAAATAATTAAAATAATAAATAATGTTGAAATCACTGAACATTTAATAAAATTAATAATATGTATAATTTTTTTGTTCGTTTGTTTGTTTGTTTTTTTTTTCCGATTTAAATACAAAATGTACATACATTTTACGGTACCAACATGCAGCATGT
>MJUT01033853.1:257394-275735 GCA_002080005.1 Gigantidas platifrons
GAAACTAGGTTTGGTATGTAAGTGTATCTCATGAATATCTAGGTCAAGTTCGATAATGATGATTTTTCGACAAATCTAACCAGAGTTACTCCCCTTTTTTTACTTCAAAATGGTCCTTGGATGGTCCCCTTTCAGAATTATGAGTGATACAGGCTCCCCTGACCCTCTAGTTTACAGTAGTTTCAAAATTTAATCTTACGATGTAACCTTGGCGTCGGGAGACCAGTGGCTAACGGCCTTTTATTTTAGGTATAATCCGAGAATGGATTATGTCCCTTGTCTCCTCACATTGTAGAGTGTTGAAAAATGGTGACCCCCATTGTTTGGTGCAACAGGCAACTTCAATCACCAAATTCTACCTTGCGGTATATTATTTTTAACATTCATTAACACAATTGTCTTAGTTAATATCATTTAAATATTCACTCTAACTTGTTAAGATCATGGAGTTTTCCTTTAAGTACATTTGTGTAATTAGAAATTGATCTTGTATCTTTAAATCTTCCCAGTGCCCAGATGGGACTTTACTTTGTGACTTTATTCTTAAAATGCAACGAAATACATGTTGTATGATTTATTCTTTTTCTACTGTGATTAGAGTAATATCCCTTGTTTTAAGCTCACCTGGCCAAGCCAGGCCATGTGCACTTTTGCCATCACGTGGCATCTGTCATACGTCGTAAACTTTCACATTTAAATCTTCTCCTCTGAACCCTCAGAACCAAATTAAAGGGATTATTAGGGTAAAAGATAAAAATATGTGTACTTACCAAGTTACCAGGGCTCTCACTTTAAATTAAAGGTAGAAGTGACTTCTCTGTCAGAGAGCTCACAGGGAGAAGTGGGAGACAAGAGAGAAGTGGGGAGAGTCAATAGTTTAATCAAAACTTTGTTTCGCTGCCATGCTGAAGTCACCCTATCCAAATTTAGTAAATAGTGTAAAAGAATTATAGTTTGAATGTTATTATGTCATTTGTTGGACATAATTTCCTAAAGTGCATCTAGTTAAAATCACAAATTATTTAATATCTGTAATACTTATCTCTTGCAATGCATGTCTTGTGCATTTTCATATGTAGAAGCTACACACACACCCTTCTTGAAAATTTAAGATCTTTGACCTAGAACCACAATAAAATGTAACAATCATTTTTTAACTACATTTGTACTTCAACAAAGGAAAGATATTTCTACCATTTTGTCCAAACGTCCAATTGGAACCAGCCAATGAGCGTTACCAGTCAAAATCCACAAGCTGTATTTATTATCCCCCCGCAATAGCGGTGAGGGATATAGTAATAGCGGCAGTCATGAAAATATTTGAAGCAAGGGTTTTTGGGGAAAATCTTAAATTTTGGTTGAAAAATTACCAATTTTGAGAATTGTGTCTTGTTTACGTGATAACTTCAATAAACATGGATAGATTTGAATAATTTTTTGCATGTGGCTTGTAATTATCATTATCTTGGATGGGTTCTAACATGGAAATATTTGAAGCAAGGGTTTTGGGGGGAAATCTTAGTTTTTGGTTGAAAAATCACCAATTTTGAGAATTGTGTCTTGTTTACGCGATAACTTTAGTAAACATGGATAGATTTGAATAATTTTTTGCATGTGACTTGTAAATATCATTATCTTGAATGTGTTCTTGCATGGAAATATTTGAAGCAAGGGTTTTGGGGGAAAATATGAAATTTTGGTTGAAAAATCAAAAATTTTGAGAATTATGTCTTGTTTATGCGATAACTTCAGTAAACATGGATAGATTTGAATAATTTTTTGCATGTGACTTGTAATTATCATTATCTTGAATCGGTTCATACATGGAAATATTTGAAGCAAGGGTTTTATGGGAAATTCTTAGTTTTTGGTTGAAAAATCACCAATTTTGAGAATTGTGTCTTTTTGTTGTTTTTCTCGATAACTTTAGTAAACATGGATAGATTTGAATAATTTTTTGCATATGGCTTGTACATTAAGACTGTAAGGCTGCTTTCTATAAATATTTAAAACTAAATATTATGGAAGTGCGGGGGGATACGTCGCGCATTTATGTGCTAGGCAGTTCTTTTATTTCTCAAATTAATGTGGAAAAAAGGGATTAAACCTTATTAAAATTTTATGTTTTAATTACAGAATATATAAGTGTTTATATTACCTATTACTGATATTTTTATTAAGTAAATACATTAATATTNTAAAACTAAATATTATGGAAGTGCGGGGGGATACGTCGCGCATTTATGTGCTAGGCGGTTCTTTTATTTCTCATGACTCAAATTAATGTGGAAAAATGGGATTAAACCTTATTAAAATTTTATGTTTTAATTACAGAATATATAAGTGTTTATATTACCTATTACTGATATTTTTATTAAGTAAATACATTAATATTTGGTCTAAATATGTAGACCTACACCTGTCAACATGTAAACAGAGGTCCTTTAATTTCTTGCAAATAATCTTCGTTTGATGATCAAGCTGATTGACAAAGCAATTGCAATAGATGGGAAAATACATAACAACAAGAGAAAAATGCTTTATTCAAGCAATAAAGAAGGTTTAATTTGTTAAGACAAAAGAATCACAACAAACTTCTAAATTTGTAATGACGAAATTCCAGTTGAAAATTAAATCCTAAATCTAAAAATATACAAACAGAGGCTTCCTGTAAAAAAGTGGTTGTTGGATTGTGTTATAATTATTTTAACAAAACATGAGTTATTTGTATCTTTTTCAAACTTAAACAATCAACTTGTAAAATTTTAAACATGGCAGTGCTTTTAAGGGAAATAGAGGAAGGAAATGTTTTGTACAACATAAATGTATATGTATTTATAACTGTGATGTACTTACAGTATGTTTTAACAGTGAATTTATAGTACAATAAGATGAAATAATTTAAATAAAGATTAAAAAAACCAACAGGTGTAACATGCAAAAAGAAAGTTCTCTAAATGCAATAATATCAAATACCAAATACCAATATTTTATTCCAATTAAGGTCCCTCAAGGGGCAATGACAAATATACATTTATAATTTAAATGCAGTTACAACAATACAGAATGGAGACATATGTTCATACACAAGACAATTCTAATTTTTTAAGATTATGGTATGAATTTGTTGCTAGTATAGTTAGTTAATACATTATTTATAATTTGTGGACTGAAATTAATTGATTTTTATAAATAAAATAAAATATGTATAAAAAGTACAGTTGACTCTGCCTATTTGCATACAGCAAATGTCAGAGCATGTTATTCATTTATCCGAAGTTATTCAATAATACGATAAACAAACTTCCAGCTAGAGAAGATAATGCAGGTTGATCATACATGATTCTCAAGACATCCTTTGTCGGAGTAAATTAAAGTTTCGCATAGGTATCATTGATATTCTGGTTTTTTTTATTGATGAAATAAAGGACTAAAAATGTCCAGAGTAAAAGACAGAGTTGTTTTTAATTTTCATCTTTCAGCTTGACATCCTTAATAATTGTGTGTTATCGGCAAGTCAGAAATCATGTGATGATAGTTTATTTTTAAGGTTTACTGGCTGATGTAATGCTTGTATTGCAGAGTGAGGGCACAACAAAATCTCTCTCCTAAATTTGCTAGATCTCCATCTCGATCATTTTCAAAAGATCACATGTATGGCACTGCATGAAACAAGTGCCTGTTAAGGCTGTTATTATTCCTCTAAACCTGTCATGCCTAACCATGCAAACCTTTTTCTTGGGTTAAGGAAATATAAAGAGGTTGTATGCCTCTCAAGTCTATTTATTTGTATATAAAATCAAATTAACAAGAAGAAAATATTGCGTTGAGTACCACAGTAACTTTTTTTTCAAAACAGTTGAAACCATAAACAATATTGCCATTGTCAAAGACAGTATAACTGAAACATGATGACTATTTTGACACCTACTCAGACAGTATTATTCTCACTTACTAGTCTTTTAAGTTATTTAAATGATGGTACTTAAATCTTCTAAGAACAAGATATACTTACTAAAAAAAATGTGTCTCTCTTTTAACCTGAATGGATAATCTGAATTATTTCGTACGCAGGTGCTACTTTTTGTTAAAAAGATTAATTCTTCAGTTTTATGATTCAGTAATCATACTTTTCGTCTTTTGATATGTAAATATGACATTTTATCTTTAAAAAAATTAGACCTATGGGACTATATAAAGTACACATATATTCCTAATTATACCTTGCTGACCTGTAAATAGAAAATAATGACCAGTCTGAGGGAGAAATGAACTGACCTTATGACTGAGTGACCATCAAAATCTAATAATGGTTTTGTTGTATCTCTATGTTATATTGTAAGACTTAACCTTTATTCTGTATTGTTTCCTTAGATTTTTGGTTTGTTTGGAGATTTTTTTTTTTCAATGTGCTGTTGCATTTCATTCATCAGATTTCCATGTTTATTCGGGCTTATTCTTTTATGATTATCTCAGAACAAATAAAAAAAATCTCACCTTAAACAGTTAAACTTAATAACAGTCATAGAACAAACTGTGATATATGTATCCCTAGATCTTAAGTGATCTGTCTATACATACAGGTATCTTTTATTTTTTTTATGTACATTTGTATCTTCATTAACCTTTTTTTTGTTTGCATTTTGATTGATTTTGATTTGATTTTTGGTGTTTTAAAGCCACTTTCAGCAATATTTCAGCTATATTGTGGCGACCAGTTTTAGTGGTGGAAGAAGCCGGAGTACCTGGAGAGAACCACCAACCATGGGCAAGCAACTGGTAAACTTTATCACTTGCGGCTGCGAGTCCAGTGCACTCTATTTTGTAATTTACAAAGCCGGGCGCAAACCAACGCCGTGTTGGTGATAGCCTTGTATGAGTTGTTTTGTAATCCAACTACCTAACTCATTGATCCACCCTCTTTTTGCATTTCGAATGTTACTTGTTATCACCCTAAATGTAAAAGAAAACAAGTAGATAGATTTGAGTACAATAAAAGTTATATCCATATCACTAAGAAGAAATTTATGTATTACTGTATCACAATGAATAATCATGGTATGTTCCTGACTGTCATCACTGTTACTGTATCACAATGAATAATCATGGTATGTTCCTGACTGTCATCACTGTTACTGTATACTTCTGTATAAAATAAATGTATTACTTATTATAAAAATCTTTTTTTCTGTGCTGACAAGTTTTCAGTCATTAAATCATAGCCAATATCATGAATATGTAGTGGTTACTTGAAGAGGAAGTAACTACAAAAAACAATGTAAGTAATAAGGGGGAAAACTGTTAATGTAATACTTTTCATGCATATTTCAATATTTATGAACACAAATTTATGATAACAAATTTATGAGAAATTAAATATATCACCATTTAAAAATAAATAGAATACTTGAAAAGGCAGTATTTGTAATTGAATTTCTGATATGAGTTATTCTCGTTTTTTGTTGGCTACATTGTATATATAGGCAGCAGACTTGACTGATGACTTAGATCATTGAATGACAAAATAATGGTCTACAGCCAGTAGCTTCTACCTTCTCAGATAGTATTTAGTCAACTTGCAAACATTGCTTTTTTTCAGAGAATTTCAAGATGGACCTGTTGTTAAAACCCTAAAATCGAGACATAAGGGTCCAGTAGAAGATGGTGTAACAACGATAAATATGGGTCCGTTCTGTCGTAAAACAGGACTGTCATGGCTGATGACATGTCAATACCTATGGTGTGTCAAGGACATCTGTGGGATAATCTGCTGTATTTTTACTTGGATGTTGATACTTTATGCAGAATATGTTGTTATTTTTGTAATGTTGATACACAACCCTTATACAACATGGAGTTTGATTAACGGCATAATTTTCCAATTCTTCGCATTCCTAGCGATAAGTTCCCACATGAAAACAATGTGGTCTGACCCTGTAAGTATTAATACATATTATACCAACTTCATGTACAGTCAGACCTGTATATAAAGGACACTCAATAGAATTTGAAAATATGCCCTTTATGACCAGTTGACCTTAAGTTACAGGTTAAAATTATAGGAACTAATCATTAATGGGGGAAATGAGGCTGTCCTTTATAGACAGTGGTTTGTTATATGGAGGTGCCCTTTATAGACAGTGATTTGTTATATAGAGGTGCCAGGTGTGACTGTAATTGTAGTAAATAAATAAGTTATAATTTTTCTAATAATTAGAAGTCGTACATTGAAATAAAGCAAACACTGACATGTCTGATAAAACTGATGATTTTTCGTTTAAGATACACCTAGCATTGCCTAATTTCACCAGATCTAGTAACTGTGCATGTTCTTCCTGTTTATTTTAGACTCTTACATGTACATAGCCACATTTTTGATACCAGTTTTCAGTACATACATATGTTACTTTACCATTGTTTAAAAGTAAAGCTTCCATTTATATGCATATATGAATATGGTCATGTTAGATCATAAATCATTATAAAATATTGGTCATGTTAGATCATAAATCATTATAAAATATTTTCAGCATTTAGAAAGGGGCTATCGTGATCGTGATCGTTTTGATAGTTGGATTTACAAATACCTGTGCAATCAGTGCCTTTCACCACTAAAGTTGTGAGTTTAAACCCCGTTCATGGTGAGGTGTGCTCGATACAACATTATGTGATAAAGTTTATCAGTGACTTGCAACAGGTCGGTGGTTTTCTCTGAGTACTCCGGTTTCCTCCACCAATAAAACTTACCTCCACTATATAACTGAAATATTGTTGAAAGTGGCATTGAACACCATAAACCAACCAACATTTAGGATTGGACCATGGGTCTTGAGGTATGAAGGCTTTAGGTTGATTGTTAAAACATTCCACAAGGAATAGTTAGTGCATTCTAATTATAAAAAAAAGTATATGTGTGGGTAATTAGTGACTTTTCTTTAAATTCATCCAAGTTTATTTGAAATAACAATTTTTTTAAACTATTCTTGAAACATTTTGGCCTCTAATCAGAGCATATTCTAACATGTTTTCTTTAATATAAATAATTATCTATTCTTATTTTTAGGGATCAGTTCCAAAAGGAAATGCTACCAGAGAACATATTTTACGTATGGGACTTCGTGCAGGTCAAGTTGTATTTAAATGTCCTAAATGTGTTTGTATAAAACCAGAAAGAGCACATCACTGCAGGTAAGCAATACACACAAAGTTATGATTCATGATGAAAACTCATCACAGTCTTTACCTTAATTTTTTTTCACCTACTTGCTTGAAAGCCAAATTTAGAAAAAAATTATATTTAATAAGTCTTTCATAATTTTCATTTGTCTGAATCCAGTTAGACTTGTCCAGGTGTCATATGGTAATTTGACCCCCATGGTATATTGACCCCGGGTATTATTACCACTCACAAATGTCCCGGATTAATGCAGGACCGCAGTTATCATGAAAGGGTCTATTATGTATAAATAATACTTTTATGCCTGTTTGTATTTAGACTGTCATAGATGTATATTTTACATTACAGTGTATGTCAACGATGTATAAAGAAGATGGACCACCATTGTCCATGGGTCAATAATTGTGTCGGTGAAAATAACCAAAAATTTTTTGTTTTGTTTACAGTAAGTATTGATGGAACTACAAAATATATGCTACATACACCTTCACAAAATACAAGATACAACCTATTATAAGTATAAACTAATTCTTGGTATATATCCACTCAATACTCTTCATTGAGCGTCTGCTTATGGATTAAAGAATGAGTTAAGATTATGGTGTTTAACACAGCTCTCAACAATATTTGAGTTATAATGTGGTGGTCAGTTTTATTGGTGGAGGAAACCAGAGTAACCAGAGAAAATCGCTGACCTGTCGCAAGTCACTGACAAACTTGATCACATAATGTTGTATCAAGTACACCACGCCTGAGTGGAATTTGAACTCGCAACTTCAGTGGTGATTGGCACAGATTGCATAGGTAGTTATAAATCCAACTACCATACATTCACAACCACGACGAATAAATTAAGGAATGTGTCTATTTCTCTTGTATATAAACAGATATAAAATATCATACATCAAATAAAGTCACTCAAGAAATACAGGTGTTTGATTAATATTTTCGGTCACAGGGTGCACCTGTTGACGAGTACAAATTTCAGTAAATTTGAAACTCAAACTCAGATTGATCAAACATCATCCATGGATCTTGCAAATTATTTTTAGATCCTGTCAATTTTGCAATTAATTCTTTATTATATTAAACACATCCTAATTTCTCTAACAGTCAAAGGGGCCGTTGTGGCCGTTATCTTATGGTAGTTGTATCTACAATTACTTATGCAATCAGTACCTATCACCAGTATCGTTGTGAGTTTGAATCCCGCTCAGGTGAGTTGTACTTGATACAACATTATGTGATTTAGTTTGTCAGTGACTTGAGATAGGTCAGATAGTTTTCTCCAGGGACTCCAGTTTCCTCCAACAATAAGACTGACCGTCACGATATAACCGAAACATTGTTGATAGTGGCATTAAACACCATAAACCAAATCATCTAACAGTCAAGTTAATTATATGGTTCCTTAATGTTCAATTTACCATTACAGACACGAACACCTTTTCGTCCTGAATGTCAAATTTTGATTACTGTATCAAGATAAAAGAACAGTTCATGTAGTACACCATTGTTTACATGACAATTACAGATAATTTCCTGTTGCATGAATTACTTAATTGTTAATTACAATTGATCAATATGATATGAAAATTATTGTACATTATACCAAGCTGAGCTTAATAAAACAATCGACAACAATTTTAGTCACATGATCAGATGTTTACAATTATAATAAAGAGTATTAAAGCCATATTTAAATTCATTATTTTGTAAATTATTATCATTTAGTGTTTGTTTTTTTAAGTTTATAGTTCATTCCAGTAATTAGAAATTAGATCTTCCCCCCCCCTTTTTTTGGGGGGGGGTCATTTCTCAGGAGATCCACCAACATTGAATTAGAGATTAGAGTTCATGTTAGGGGTCAATATGCAAAGTAACAAATTAATGTAAGAATCTTATAACTTTCACAGGTCTTGATCGTATGGTAGTTGGATTTACAACTACCTATGTAGTCAGTGCCTATCATCACTAACTTTGTGAGTTCGAATCCTGGTCAGATGAGGTGTACTCGATACAACATTATGTGATAAAGTTTGTCAGTGACTTGCGGCAGGTCGGTAGTTTTCTCTTGGTACTCCAGTTTCCTCTGTTAAACACTATGATGCTCATCATGGGTGCTGTAACTTTCACTATGCTCATAGATCAATTTTATACAGTGCAAAAAACAGTTTTTACTTGTTGGCTCGATAAAGGTTTTCATGAGAAAACAATAAGAATTTATTTCTGATCAACCATGAAAGTTTAAAAAATAAAAAAAACCTGACTGATATTGATATTTTTGTTTCAGATGTATATATGTATCGTATCATTCCATAGTTTATATATGGCTATATATCATTTCATCACTTGTGTTGGCAAAGAATGGAAAAGTAAGTATAAATAGTTCTGTGTCACCATTTGATACATTTTTCCATTCAAATACCCGGTATATATGCTTATCCAATATGCAAATAAACACAGGTTTTTTCCTTTAAAACTCAATAAATGGTTTGGTGTTTTGCAAGAATATTCGATTATCAACAATATTCTATAATACGATATTCGAATAGGTGGAGTTGACTGTATTAGGTTAATATTATATACAGTGAAACCTGTCTAAATTGAACACCCTTGGGGCTAATTTTTGTGTTTGGAATAGACAGGTGTTCAGTTTATACAAGTTAAATTAACAAAGATTTCCTACATTGGCAATTTATCTAAAGTTTGGTTTAGACAGGGTTCTGTTTTATTCAGGGTTCGGTTTAGACAGCTTTCACTGTATATATATTTGTGATGTCTGACTTATGTAACATGTCAGAGGCGGACCCAGATATTTCCATAAGGGGCGGGCGTGGGGTGGTGGAGGGGTTTAGAAATAAATCTGATTTCAAAACAATTTGTGTTAAAGGAAAACTCCATGGTCTTAACAAGTTAGCGTGAATATTTAATGACAGTAACTAAAAGACATTTGTGTTAATGAATGTTAAAAATAATATACCGTAAGGTAGAATTTGGTGATTGAAGTTGCCTATTGCACCAAACAATGGGGGTTGCCATTTTTCAGCACTCTGCAATGTGTGGAGACAAGGGACATAATCCATTCTTGGATTATACCTGCAATTAGAGCTCTTCCGAAAGAGCCGTGACGTCATAAATCCGGTATAGTATATTATATCAGCATTGATCAGTTGCAATTTTATCATTAAAAATTATGTAATTCGTAAAATAAGGTCGTATAAATTTATCTTTTGATATTTACAAAATCATGACTTCATGTTAATCATTTTATTGCACTAACGAAAAGGGAAAGGATTAGAACTGATTTTTTGTGTGTAATTACCGATCAGGACAGGACTACCTGTCAACACAGATCATCGATCAGTGACCTCGAAAAACATGGGAAATTACGACAACATTGGGGACAAAAAAGAAAAGAAAAAACATGTGTAAGCATAAAATGAGTTAAAACTGACAGTTATTTAACCTACGACCAATCACGTAAGACATGAAATTATACGTACTACGTAGACCCCCCCCTTCTTCCGATACAAATAAACTAAATGTTTTTTAAAATGTAACATGGGATGGGAATATTAAGAACAAAATTAGAACGATATACAAATTGTATAGCAGTTGATCTGATTTAAAACATAACCAAACGGGCACGATGTTGGGAAGAGTCAGATACATGTTATTTATTCAACTAACATGATCCGGACCTGTGACGTCACATGAATAGGTGTCATGGCCGCTTACACTACGACAGGAAATTCCAAATATTCATATTTATAATTGGGTATATTAATGTTAATAAAGGTGTTTTTTTTTTTAAATAATAAGTTATTTACGAATAAAAAGTTATAATGAATTGAATTAAAACAACTTTTCAACTGACTGGAGTATTCCTTTAAGAAAAATCAAAAGATACTGAGGCATAATTCTAGCTAGGTGAAAATGACAAAACATTGTAGAAAGGAAAATGAAATGGACAAAATTGGAAATATTCTGTTAAAATATGTTTTTACCAGTCTATAACTTAGCTGAAAAAGGGGACTCATGCCCCCTGGATCCACCTATGCATGTACCTTGTGGCTGGCAATAGTCTATTAATTATTCTTCCTCTGAATACATGCAGCAGATTTCTGTGTAGAAGATTACTATAAAATTTCAAATTCTATTCCACCACAAGAGTCAAAGCTTTCTATGTAAATTCTGCAAGGAGGCATTTAGACACTTTATTACACAAAATAACACTATTTCTCAACTTGCTTATTTTGTTTGGTGTAGTTGTTCTTATCATGAATATATATAGAGCTTGTATATACTTTTCATAGATCTATAAAATTTGCAGGACTTTCAATATTTTTCAAGTGAACCAGTACTTCACTATTTACAAGTTGTACAGTACTTTCTTTTAAAATTTGAACATTTTCATGAATATCTTATACAATACTCTTTTAAATCAGGAGGTACCACAGACCATTTTAAACAGGTAAAAGTACCTGGTACCGCCCCTTATTGAAAGACCTGCATTTGTTAAGACCCTATAACTAGAGTCGTCTATAAAAATTCGGTTTTCATACTTGAAGTTTTATATCCTTTATCAAACAAGCTTGGGTAGATGGTTGAACTTTTTCTCATCCTGATCTGAATATTCATGAAATATTTACTGATTGACATTAAACAACCAACAATCAATAAATCAATTGGTTGGTTTATGGTGTTTAACATCACATTCAACAATAGATCAGTTATATTGTAGTGGTCAGTTTTATTGGTGGATGATGTTGAACACTGTTTTTTGACATTAGTATTTTTTTATGTTCACTTTTTAAAGTATAATGTTTAAAAAAAAAGTTTAATATTTTTCTTATAATATGTTGTTATTATTCTGGAGAAATATTGTTTATATTGTTTTCATCCTGTCCGTCCGTCTAGCACAAAACTTTGTACTTGCAAATCATCCTACATTTTAAATGGGAATTTCTATAAAAAAAAAACTCGCTTATTACAAAATAAAGATTTACATTTCGTTAAGGTAGTTCAATCTTGCTTTGTTTGAAGGAATTATGTTACGTTTGACTTAAAATATTTCATAAAAAAATTTGTGTGCACAACTCCTACATTTTAAATGAGAATTCATCAAAACTTTTTATGCTGGCAAATAAATAAATCTGTATTTGTGTATCATTAGAGCAGTTTGATTGAACCACATTTATAAGGGTTATTGCCTTTTTTGCCTTAGTCAGAATACATTTCTTCAAAAAGAACTTAGGAGACGGGAGACATTTGTTTTGTGTTAGAAATAATCTTTCATTTATTTTATAAAATGTCAATACTGACATTTTTGGTATTAAGTACATTTAGTAAATTGAAGTTAATCAGTTCCCAAATCATAGGGAACATTGAGCCTCTGGTTCTGTTGTCCTGTCCTCACGGTGAGTACTGGTCTTCTGGCCCATGACCAGTAAAACTTTGTTCGGACCAGTAAATTTGTCTGTTTTTATATATATATATATATATATATATAAAATAAATTTGGACCAGTGAATTCAAATTTTCATTTCGATGACTGAGTTGTCTTCTCTATGATGGTAAGTTTGGGATCAGAGGAGTAATCTATGCTTTAATGGTTGGTCAGATTTCTGACCTTCGCTCTTAAATTATAATTTTTTTATTAACACACATTGACTGATGCCATTAAATATTGCATATGATGTTTTTAGTGTTAGCTAGAATTGACCTTTAGGAAGATAATATTTGCTTGTCAAATTAAAAAAAAAAGATTCTTAATGGCACACGTCTTTATCAACAAAATCAAATTTAGTTTTCCATTTTCTTCAAGAATGTAATAAACATTAGATAAAGAAATGTTTTCTCTCTCATTAAAATAGATTATAACATGCATTTAACTTGAAATTTAATGAAGGAACCAATAAGTGGTATTCTACTGTTGTCGGGAGTGTTATATTGTATATCAGCCTCGTCAAAAGTTTTTATTATCATTGTTTTAAAGTAGATCAAGGTTTTATGACTCTATACTAATGAAAACATCTCTTCTTCATTAGTCCCCTACTGGCAAAGAGGAAGGGGACTAATGGTTACCTCTGTGTCTGTCAGTCATTTGTTTCATTTGGTATTTCAACATGGTTACTAGACCAATGATGCATTCTTGTTGGATGAATTTGAACCAAATTTTGCAGAAATGTTATGTTAGTGGTCCTCAGCAATTTATAGGAATTCTGTGTCTCATAAACCAAATGTGTGATGGAATTTATTTTGATTTATGAATTTTGAATTTCTCTTTGGAAGATTGCTCTGTGTTCGGTAATTTTGTTATTACCCTTATTTATTAATTAATTGTTATGCTTGAATGTTCTTTGTATGTCCCTTTTTAAAATGTGGGTTTTGTTTTTTGTTGAATGAATTATTGTTCTCTGAAACCACTGAACCATTTGGAAGCAGAATTGGTTGGAATGTCTCTTTGATGGCCGTTTGCAAATTAATGTCAGTTTTTGTGTCAATCGGAAATCCAAGATGGCCACATTACAGGGCATAGTTTTAACATATACAGTCAAACCCGCCCATGCAGTCACCTCTATCAAGCAGTCATCTGTATTCAAAGGCCACCTTTTCTTGTCTGGTCACAGAAAATTTCATATGAATGAACCTCTTTTAAGAGGTCAACTGTCTTATAAAGTCACTTTTTCTTAGTCCCAAAGGCGACCTCTTAATACAGGTTTGACTGTACATGCTTTTGTTAATCTTTGTTGCCAATGATTGCTTTCTGAAGGGATGACTCCATTAAAAAGGTTAGACTGAGTAGAAAGAGAGTTGAAAATATTACCCATAACTAGCATTCTTGGGTTAGGGTTATATTATGACGGCCAGTTTTAATGATGGAGGAAACCACAATACCCGGAGAAAACAACCAACCTGTTACAAGTTGCTGACAAACTTTATCACAAAATGTTGTATCGATTACACTTCGCCATGAGAAGGATTTGAACTCACTACTTTAGTGGTGATTGGCACTAATTGCACAGGTAGTTGTAAATCTAACTACCATGCGATCATGATCATGATAGCACCTTACATTACTTGGCTTTTATCTTCACAACCCATGGTACAAAAATAAACCCCTTTCTTTTTTAATGGAATATAACCTTAATTGAAGATTTAAAAAACAATGTGAATCCTGAAGACTTGTAAATGAAGGGATGATGGTCTGTAATTTATAAAGTAATGAGTGTCAAATTATAAGGGATCATGCTATAATGTAACAAATTATGGCAAGTTGACGAAAACTTTACCACGCTTGATTGACAGGTAGGATGGATTAGTATTTACTGTCAGATTTGATAAAATAGTAATGTTAATGTCCTTGAAAATGTTTTAATCTGGGTCTGATCAATGTTTGTGCCCCTTGTGTATTTAACAAGTACAGATCTGGATTATTTTGTCAATCTTACTTATGCCAGTCTCTCCAAGCTTAAGGCAGTAGTAATATTTAATGCTGTGGCCTTGATGCTAGATATTGATGAATTATGTTTGTTAAGTAAATCTTTGAGTAGATTAAATTGTTGATTTCATGGTCAGAGATTTGAAGTTAATTCAGTATTCTGATTTGATGATCCATGCTACATTTGTTGTTATTCTGAGACTAACTAACTCCAAGTATACCATCGTATATTATCAGTCCAGAAAGGTATGATTAATGCAGGGACCATCATGGTCATGATCGTATAGTAGTTGGATTTACAACTACCTGTGCAATTATTACCTATCACCACTAGTGTTTAGCTCACCTGACTCAAAGGGTCATGTGAGCTTTTGTCATCACTTTGCGTCCGTCGTCGTCGTCCGCGTCTGTAAACTTTTCATACTTTCTTCTTCTTCTTTGAAACCAAAACCACTGAACTGATTTGGACCAAATTTGGCAGAAATGTTCATTGGGAGGTCCTCAACTAAATTTGTTATTTTTGTGCAGATCGGAAATCCAACATGGCCGCCAGGGCCAATAATGTGTTCTGATTGGTTGAAACTTTGAAAATCTTCTTGTCAGAAACTACTCAGCTGATGGAATTGTAACATTATAGAAATGATGACTGGATGGTCCTCTACTAAATTTGTTATTTTTGTGCCGATCGCATATCCAAGATGGCCGCCATGACTCGACTTAGTTTTAACATAGAACCCTATGGGAAAAATGTTTAAAAAAATTTTCCTCTGAAAGCAGTAAGTCAATTTAAAGCAAACATGACATGAATGGTCCTTAGGTGGTCAACTTTCAAAATAATGTCATGTAACCCCGACCTCCATCCAAGATGGCCACCATCAGCGAACATAGTTTTAACATAGGACCCTATGGAAATTTTTTTTTAAAATGTTTTCCTCTGAAACCAGTAAGTCAATTTAAAGCAAACATGGCATGAATGGTCCTTAGGTGGTCAACTTTCAAAATTATGTCCTGTGACCCCGACCTCCATCCAAGATGGCCGCCGTCAGCGAACATAGTTTTAACATAGGACCCTATGGGAAAAATGTTAAAAAAATTTGTCCTCTGAAACCAGTTAGCCAATTTAAAGCTAACATGGCATGAATTGTACTTAAATGGTCAACTTTCAAAATTATATCCAGTGACCCAGACCTCCATCCAAGATGGCCGCCATCAGCGGACCATTGGACTGTATGGGAATTTCATTGAAAAACCTTTTTGTGAGAAACTACTCAACAAATTGAATATTTTGCATTATATGAATGTTACTTGGATGGTTCTACACCTGCTCTATTATTTTGGTGCAGATTGGAAATTCAAGGTGACCTCCATGGACGGATGAAGTTTAACATACCGGTAGGTCCTTTACCAGAATTGTAATTTTGGTGCTGATCGGTAATTAAACATGGCTGCCAGGGGTAGATAATGTTTTCTGATTCGTCAATCTTTAAAAATCTTCTGGTCAGAAACTACTGATTCAATTGAATTTGTTTTCTGGTGTGAATGATCTATGGATGGTCCTCTACCTAAATTGTAAATTTGGTTCCNATTGGAAATTCAAGATGGCCGCCATAGACGAACAAAGTTTAACATAGAAGCCTACAAGACCCAATGGGAATTTGTACTGAGTTGTTCTTCTCAGAGAGTACCAAGCCAGTTGACTTGATTTGTTCTATGCTGCTCCTATCTGCAAACAGAAAGACTTGAAAAATATGCTTGTTGATAACCTTCTTCAAGAATTAAAACTTTAGCAGCCTCTAATATACTTACCATGGGAGATTTTAATTTTGCCTTTAGGTTTTCAGAATTTATGGAGCACACATTCAATAGTAAGCAAATTGTGTCTTAAGTCGCAAGAAAATATGAATCTTTGTTAGACTTCACGTTCCTAAGGATTTACCCTGCCAATTATTACCAGGTGAGCGATGACAGGCTCTCCAGAGCCTCTAGTTTGAGTTTGTACCCCGCTCATGATAAGGTATAGTCGATACAACATTATGTGATGAAGTTTGTCAGAGACATGCGACAGGTCGGTGATTTTCTCTGTCTACTCGATACAACATTATGTGATGAAGTTTGTCAGAGACATGCGACAGGTCGGTGATTTTCTCAGATTACATCAGTTTCCTCCACCAGTGCTAGGATTTAGTTTAAATATTGTTGAAAGTGCCGTTAAACACCATTACCAAACTACAATGTATTCATAAATTTACTTCTTGCTCAGAGTTATCCATTTCAACTATAATATATATCACCATAATCCAGAAAATAATGATTATTTTTGCAATGTGCTCAAGATTCTTTTCTAAATATAGACCTGAAAATATTGTGCCAGCCCAAAATATATTATGACAATTCAGTGAACACGTATTTCAAGAGCATATTAAAAATACTGAAGTAATAATGATTTGTATAGGTGCATACCTTCAGTTGTTTGTAATTTTGATATCATGATGATCTTAAAATGGCATTTACAAGGCTGCGATATGTCTAAGACTTATTAGGATTGCATGCATAATCAAACATGGGGAGGCAGATTTACATAAGGACATCTTGTTTCCGAATCCCAATATATGTATTAGTGTATGTTATTATTTATGCCTGTTTTTCTTAATAAATATTGTTTAAACTAAACATGCCCATGCGGTCACCTCTTTTAAGCAGTCACCTGTCTTATAAGGCCACTTTTTCTGTGTCCCAAAGGTGACCTCTTAATACAGGTTTGACTACATCTAAGTCTCACTTGTTTGTCAGTGTGGTCAGTTAAAATGTTTTCCTCCAGCCAGTATTGTTATAGTATATTCCTTCATCTGTAGCATATCATTTGTATTTTCAGTTTGCTCAGGATTTTCCCCTCCAGCTACGACAGTATTCCTGATATTCTTGATATTTGAAGGTCTACTATTTGGTATCTTTACTGCTATAATGTGTGGGACACAACTGTCAGCTATATGTTCTGATGAAACAGTAAGTCATATTATTTTCCTTCTAAAACTCATAATATTTCTTTATGACAATTTAAAACATTATTTTTTTTTTCAGTCAGTTTTCCCACTGTCCTGAGCCTAACCCTAACCTAACTACTGTTAGAATGATCAAGCGTTACAATGTACAAAAAATGTAGATTTGTATTACTAAGGTAACAAAATACAGAGAGAAGAAAAACCAGGGCTTATGCTACAGGGTGATTCAAGCGAAGAAGTCACACTGAGGGTTGATAGCTTTTTTGTTGGTCAAAAGCGAAGTTCAAGTCACCTTGTAATTTTGAATAGTTGCCCTATGTTGCTTAACCACAGTTGTGAGTTCGAATTCAGCTCATGGCAAAGAGTACTCGATACAACATTATGTGATAAAGTTTGGCAGTGACTTGTGACAGGTAGGTTGTTTTCTCTGGGCACTCTGGTTTCCTCCACCAATAAAGCTGACCGCCATGATAAAACTTGTTGTCTGAAGTTGTCATAATTTATTTTTATGCCCCCTCAACTATTGGTCGGGGGGCATATTGTTTTACCTCTGTCCGTCCGTCCATCCATCCGTTCGTCACACTATAGTATGCATAGTTTGTCCCGCTAACTCCTCCTACAGCTTTAATATTTTGTAGGATGTTTATACACATAGTGGAGGTGTGCATGTCCACAGGATTTTGATTTTCATCAAATATTCTCAAAATGACAGGTAGTT
>MJUT01033853.1:284042-300103 GCA_002080005.1 Gigantidas platifrons
GTTTAACACCACTTTCAACAATATTTTTGTTAATTAATGGGAAAAATAAGACTGCTCTTTATAGACAGAAATTTGTTATATAGAGGTGTCCCTTAAGGGAGGTTTGACTTAATTCCATTTATAACTACATGTTATAATTTCTAAAGGTTAATTCAGAAAAAAAACATTTGTTATGGGAGTAAAAAGCAACCATTTCACTCCCACCATGTATAATTTTAAGTAGAAGATTCTACATTTCAACAAGACACTTGCTAACCGCATTCCTCGAAATGAAAATTTGAATTTACTGGTCCGGATCATATTCTTAAATTTATTTTTATATATATCTAAATAAAAATTGATAAAATTTACTGGTCTGAACAAAGTTTTACTGGTCTTGGGCCGGAGGCCAGGTGCTCATCGTGAGGACTGTAACCATGCATTTTTATAACTTCTCCCATATACTCAATACACATACACATATAAAATTGAGTTCCTTCAATACACAGACTACTCATACACATTGATTGACACTGAGTACTCTTTTCAGATATAGGTTGCAGCAGGCTGGTCATAAAAATTCAAATAAAATTCCAAATTTTCAAGTATTAATAATTGCAAATGGCATGGGAACTATGAAAAATAAAAAAATAATAACTGGATTGATTAGTAATGATGAATACAAGAAATACATCTTGGGTTTTTAAAGAATTTAAAACTCAATCATTGATGTAGAGCTGTATTAAGTACAACATGAGTTTATTTTTATGCTGAATATTTTGGATATAATATGACATTTGTATATATAGCTTTTATTTAAATTCTAACAAGATGTTTCTATCATTACATATTTCAATCCATTATCTATACTGATTTCTGTGTTCCCCATTGTATCCAGGAACCATTTACAAACCTGTCTTGATTATTATTTTCACTTGTCCATGATCACCTGACAAACTGACCAGAATGATCTCTATAAATACACAGTTGATCTATCCAAACTATTGACGTAATTGATGTAATTGCTTTAAAAAGAAAGAGAAGGAAGAAAATAGAAGAGATTGTTGGAATATATCAGTACAAGTTGTATACCATTAAAACATTAAAAAAAAACTATGATTACCATAGTCAGTTGTGTACAATACACACTAAAGTTGGTGTTAAACACCAATCAATCAATCTTTTTTTTTATCAGATGTTATTTGACCAGCCTGGGTGGATATTGTACACTAGAAATCAATAACATTATATACTTTATTTTTACTGACAGAATCATTGAAGAGGTTCATGTTATACATCAATGTCCACTGTATACTACCATTTATGGTATAAACAAACTTTTTATCATCTGTCATTTGTTAATTCAGTTATCTATATGCATAAGCACCCTAGTTTTCTTATATGGTGAAGCATCCAATCAAATACATTGCTAACAAGATCAGGAAACTCTAAACTGCAGGTTGCCAGGTGTTCATTGATACAAGTGGACATAGAAATCCAAACAGGTGAAGGTGCACAGGTTCCAAAACCAATATCATCGATACATTTTAATAATATTTTTAATAATTTACTGATCTGTCGATCTTTAATGTTGTGTGAACGTGTTATTTCAAATTCTATTTTTTACTCAGTCAAATACTTAAGTTTTTGGAAAATTCTGTTTAATGAATAATCGTTCAGTGATATACTGGTAGTGACTTTATTTTACTAAACATATGCCTGTGATTTACTCCACTGTTGACATAGTAACCTGTTGAACTGATACAAACAAATTGTTTTTTTCCATTGAAAATGATTAACTGCAATAGAGTTGTGTGTATACAATGTATATTGTTGTTTGTAAAATATATGTTTTATAAGGAGCTTAAAATGGCTATTAATCAAAAATAACGATATACTCTGTAGTCAAATTGATCAACAATCCCATTTCCTAGTAAATTAAAATAGACATTTTAGTTTAATTTCTGTTAAGTAGACAAACATGTTTCAGTAATACTTTTTTCTGATATTTTCCTGAAGTTATTTATCATTGAAATGCAGACTTGTTTACCCTTAAGATTGCACAAATAAATTGTTAGATTTTAGTTGATCATATCTTCTAGTATAGCATAGCACTGGTTCTTTGGGATGAATAACAGTGACTGTTGACACTGTCATGACCGATATTAAAACCATGCATTAGACATTTAATTTGTAGCTGCTTTAAAATACAATTAAATCCAGATGAACTTATGATTTAAATGAATTTTCAAAAATTAATAACGTTTTCCATTTGATAATAAAATAGAAAAAAATAATGTGATGCTGTGGTTTCATGTATTTTCATTGGTATCAGTTTCGTAGATGTTCGTTCACATTTTAATTTGTGGTTTTGATATATACCTAGTCCTAGTTTCTCTTGTTACCTATAGATTTCATGGTTAACTGATACAAACGAAAACCTCAAAAAATGGTACATGTATTTAACGAATAAAGAACAAATTCACTATATTGAAATCAGTATTATCTTAGACATGTTGTGTACAGAAGAAATTAAATCCCTTCGATTCTCAGGTAAAAGTCAAAACGAACTGTGTGTATTTTTCTGTTGTTCATCCAACAGTCACCACAAAGTATTAAATAATGAGGGTAACTCATTACTCAAAGTGAGTATGAAATGCTCCCCAGCCTACAGATGAAACATACTATAAACATCTTAATGATGAACACAATCTAATTATAATAAACAATGTAATTATAATAAAAATGTTTTAATTATACCCAACAAGAAGTTAATCGGTCTTAATAGCTGATTATCAGACCGAAGGCGATATACATTTATTTATGGACACAATATACTATTAACCTGCCATGTTTACAAATGTTCTATTATGCTGTATATAGAGATTATCACATGGCCGTGAAGAAATCAGTGTTGATATGGGATGTGATATGAAAATTGCCATATAATAAGCACTTATTATCATCCTTCCCTCCGGCTATATCTACCTGCTGGCTCCATAAACAATACTCGTATCAAAGTCCGCGTGAGCTGAGCAGGACTTATCAACAGTCAGCAGGAGTTATCACCAAATTCTCCTAACATTTAAACGATAATTCCCGTGAAGATGGCAAAAATAAATAAAATTGATCTACACCATTAGCTAGTTAACATTATTTTTTAAAACATATATCAAATTAAGAACTGTCGCATTAGAAATATCAACAGACATCGTCCTACAAAAATGTACTTTACACAATTCTTGATAACCTCTCCTCAGACGTCATAAAGGAGGTTGTGACCGTCATGTTTTCTAAATCAGAACGGCATTGGTAAGCAAAACCTTTAATGAAAATGGGTGACTTTGATGTTTGTAATAAAAAAAAAAAATGAATATCCCCATTAAAGGGAAATTCCAACAATCTTAACCTTTATATAAACCTGTAAAAATGAATGGTATATTTTGCAAACTACTTATGAACTACGGTTTTGGGGAAGCGTATTTTGAATATTTTGAATCATGTAATTTTTCCCGCAAAAAATACAAATATAGATGTATCCGTTTTTATGGTTGATTAAGGATGATAAATATGTCATCTGAATGTGAATATAATTGATACGGGAAAATATCAGCCTGCTCGACAGAATATGAAGTTTGTGACTCGTTCGCTTCGCTCACTCGCCAACAAACTTCATATTCTGGCTCGGCAGGCTGATATTTTCGGTATCAATCAATTCACATCCAGATAACATATACATATTAGTACAACACTAGTCATTTCTTGAGGTCTACAAAAAATGTACTTCAACCATGATTTAGTTAGTGTAGTGTTCTATAAGATTTATATGGCTGTCATTACAAACAAATTGTAAATATAAATAATAATTATGTTTTGGACATAAAGTGTAGATTGTTGTAAATATGTGATGAAGTTTATTTTTATTTGTTATATATTTAAGAAAGTTTGATTGTTGAATGATGACAAAGATACACGACTCCCTGATTACATTATAATTTAACTAGAGTTATATTTTATTTAGTAATTTATTTTTTTTTAAGCTTTTTACCTATATTGCCAGTGAAGACCACTTTTACGTCTGTCCCTCTCCATTCAAAACACAGAGGGTACCTAGTTTATGTAATCTGTAATTGCAACAGTTTACATTATTAATAATACTAAGGTTCTCCTCCCTCAGGCATAGGTGACCTTAGACATTTTTATCTATCCTGTTTAGGCCCTTTAGTTTTATTGCTCCCAAATCTTTAAATGATTTGGCTTTTGATTTTGAGCGTACCTGTCCTGTGATGAAGGTTATTCCAGAAACGCATCGTGTGCACTTAATTTGATATCTATGTTTTTATTACATTCAACATGGGATCAAATGCTGTACATGTATTAGATAATATGGGAACCTAGTTTATTATTTAATTAATTTCCATTTAGAATGTGTATGTAATATGGGAGTTCACAAGTGTAATGTATTTTGACAACAGTGATATTTAATGTTAAAATTATTAATTTTGATTTGTATGTTATTTTCTAAGGAATGTTTGACTAATACTTTTTTGCAAAAAAATATTTTTAATTCTAACCGTTTCCGTGGATCCATGTTGGCTGATTAATATAAGTTTATTATTTAGTTTTCAGATTTATTTGTAATTTTTGTTCCATATATAGATAAACAAAAAAAAAAAAATAGAAAGGCATCATATTAATTAATTTGTAGCCTTATAGATGACCTCTATTCATTATGGGTTTGAAATTTTTTTTTTCCTCAAAAATATGGAAAATATAGTTTAGGAAAAATTATGCAATTAGAATTTAGAAAAACATGTAACAATTCCAGCTTTTAGCTATTTATTTTGAAAAATAAAAGCTATTAGTTAACCTTTTGATGTTTCTCCACTCTTTATAAGTTATTTATGAACATATTTTATAATCTATAGTTCCTAAATAAGGTGATTATTAATAAAAGCATATGCTCTCCTGTTTGGCCCATTAGTGCTGCTAAGGATTTTTAAAAATTATTTGGTTTTCGAATATTTCGACTTTGAGCGTACCTGTTGTTAGTAATTCCAGAAGCCTGTTGTGCCCACTAAATTTGATATCTACGTTTTTATAGCAGCGTCGTGATTGTAAGATAAAAATCACCATTAAAGTGTCATTCCTTAACTGTTAGTTTCAGATTTTTTTTTCTTGCAACGTCTATTTTGATGTTACTGATATATAAGTATCAGATATTACAGGTATCATTGATGTCAAGGTTCCAAAGTTGAATGTACACTATATAAATATCAGATATTATAGGTACTTAAATCCAGATATCCTTGATGTGATTGTTCCAAGTTTAATGCACACTCTAGGTATCAGGTTTTATAGGTATTGACACAAGATATCGTTTGTGTTACACTATGTAAAGCTAATTTAAGGTTGAATTTGTAACCTGTGCTTTTCATTTAGTACTAAGTTATTGTCTTCAAATTAGATTTTCAATAAAGTTATTTTTGTTTTTCAGTCTCTCATTTCATTTGAAATGTAGCCATAAATTTATCAAAATAAAAAAACACAACACAATATGATTGATTTGATTCTTGGTGTTTTAACGCCACTTTCAGCAGTATTTCAGCTATATCGTGGGGACCAGTTTTAGGGGTGGAGGAAGCCGGAGTACCTGGAGAGAACCACCGACCCTGGGCAAGCAACTGGTAAACTTTATCACTTGTGGCTGCGAGTCGAGTGCACCCTTTTTTTAGCTCACCTGACCCAAAGGGTCATGTGAGGTATTGCCATCACTTGGCGTCCGTCGTCCGTCCGTTAACTTTTCCATATTTTAATCTACTCCTCTGAAACAACTGGGCCAAATGGAACCAAACTTGGCAGAAAGCATCTATGTAAGGTCCCCTATAAAGTTCTTCATTTCGTCCCATTCCACCAACAAATATGGCCACCAAGGGCAATTCTTGTTTCTGATTGCTCGCTGGACGTTAAACACCAATCAATCAATCAATCATTGTTTCTGATTGGCTAATGTTAAAAAATCTTCCCCTCTGAAACTGCTTGGCCAAATGGAGCCAAACTTGGCAGGAAGCATCTATGTAAGATCCTCTATAAAACTTCTTCATTTGGTTTTATTCGGCCAACAAACATGGCCGCTGTTACTAAAAATAGAACATGGTAAAATTGCACGTTTTTGGTAATAACTCAAAAACCGTTAATAATATCAGAAATCTGACAGGGTAAAAAAGATCAGCACAGCAAGATCTAACTACCCTGAAATTTTGAAGAAAATTTGATTACCTATCTTGGAGTTGTTGCCCTTTTTTCATCAAATTTTCAAAATGTTAATACTTTTCGTTTTTTATTTCAAAAACTATAAGAGACAGATGTTAAGTTTAAACAGCAAACATGTGCAGCATGTCAAGATTTACCTAGCCTGCAATTTTAAAGTAAATCTGATTACCCATCTTGAAGTTATTGCCCTTTTTTCTTTTTTCTTTTTTTTTATTTAAACATTTTTGTCTGATATTTTAAAAACTATTAGAGATAAAGGTTAAGTTTAAATTGCAAAAATGTGCAGCATATCAATATCTACCTACCCTGCAATTTTGAAGTTAATCTGAGTACCCAATTTGGAGTTATTGCTCTTTTTTCATCAAATTTTCAAAATTTTAATACTTTTTGTCCTTTATTTCAAAAACTATAAGAGATAGATGTTAAATTTAAACTGCAAACATGTTCAGCATGTCAAGATCTACCTAGCCTGCAATTTTAAAGTAAATATGATTACCCATCTTGAAGTTATTGCCCTTTTTTCATCAAATTTTAAAAATGTTAATACTTTTCATCCTTTATTTCAAAAACTATAAGAGATAGATGTTAAGTGTAAACTGAAAACATGTTCAGCTTGTCAAGATCTACATACCCTGCAATTTTGAAGTAAATCTGATTACCCGTCTAGGAGGTATTTCCCTTTTATCATCATTTTTTAGCTCACCTGGCCCAAAGGTAATGATTATCTCCCTTTGAAATTTGCTTCAGTATCATTCTATTGACAGGTGAACGATACAGGCTCAGTGGGCTGAGCCTCTAGTTGTAATTTACAAAGCTGGGCGCGAACCCACGCCGTATTGGTGATAGGCTTGTATGAGCTGTTAGATCCAACGACCTAACTCATTGAGCCACCCGTGCCCCCAACAGAATATGTGTTGGACACCACCATACAAAAGACATAAATAAGACATGAGCGTCTTTTCTGGATACCAAAACGATTACAAACACCTTAAAACAAACCAAGAACCAAAGTCTAGCTAATACGAACTTCCACAAACACCTGAACCGAGACAAGCAACTCTGGAAGGGTAGTCTAAAAATCTCCTGTTCGAAGAGGTGATATTCTGGACCGATTTAAAAAGCCGTCTTTCAAAAGTTTATAATAGTTTGGAATAGATGTAACAGATACAGTAAAGTAGTATCAAATGCACACATGATGATCAGGCTGAAAATATAAAGATACTATTATTACACGACATGGAGATCTCTCAATATATAAGTCTGAATTGATATACACTGTCTAATGTGCTGAATATAGTATGGTAGTTGGTAACTGAAATCATGATCATGGCAAGATGTACTCGATACAACATTATGTGATAAAGTTAGTCAGTTACGGCAGGTTTGTGGTGTTCTCCCGGGTTTCCTCCACCAATAAAACTGACCACAACGACATCACTGAAATATTGTTGAAAGTGGCGTTAAACTCCAATACAACAACCCTGTATACAGTAAAGTAAGAGCCAAAGACGTCCTTTGAATGCTAAGTGAGCATATTATCAGCAAAATGCCAATATGATGAAATAATGATGATGCCTGCTTGATACTAAAGACAACATAATGTGTTGTATTTTCATAGTGCTAATTTTAACTCACTGAAACAACAGTCTGCTGGTAGATTACTCACGACCCAATTCACCATTATATTGAAACTACCGGTCTTTGCTACTTCGAATTCGCAAGGCTGGCTATTGCTGCACCTACGTTAAAACCATAAAACAAAGTAGGCTATTTATGAAATAACACGTATGGCCATAATGTAACTTGTTGCCATAAAGTGCATCTAGGATGAAGGATAATGGAATCTAGATTACATAAAAACAAAATCTATGTCATGGTAACTAAACATTATTCTGAGGCTATTGACATATAAACTATTTATAATGTACAAGAAAACCTTTTCAAGCATGTGATTTAGCTTTAATAGCGGAACAAAGATGACATAAAATTGAAAATCAAATGAGACTAGCTAAGGCGTGCTGATTATTCAACAATTGATTTAGTATGTCACAGTTTTATGAGTTTAGTGACATTTCTGGTTTGTTTTTGTTCTATTTGTATGACATCTTCCCCAAAAGTTATTGTAACATGAACGCAATCTTTTATACCAGAATGTAAGCAACAGCTAAGAACTATGAAATAATGCACCCAGATGCGAGATATTGCACACTTTAAATTTTGTCTGTAGGTTTATCATTACCCTCAGAGAGCAGTGGAAGATGTGATATTTGATGGCTTCATGCTAAAAATCATTTATACCACGCATTTCCGAGTTAGACAATTAAACAATCTCAGGCTTGGCGTTCGATGATTCTCTAACGTTCAATTCGGAATACCGTGGTATAAATATGACATAGACAATGAGAGTCAATGCCATATTTAGTTATTATTTTGTCAATATTTTATTTAATTTAACTAGTTGGTAATAAAAACGTCTATATCTAAATTAGCGCTCACGATGCGTTCATGGAATAACCTTCATCAGGTACGCTCAAAGTAAGCTAAGATTGAATGCATTTTGAATCAAGAAAACCAAAGGGCCTAATCAGGATAGCTAAAAACAAGATCACCTTTGTCAAACCTGTATTAAGAGGCCACCTTTAGGACAAAGGCAAAGTGGCCTTATAAGACAGGTGACCTCTTAAAGGAGGTTTAATTTATATGAAATTTTCAATCACAGGACAAGAAAAATGTGACCTTTAAATGCAGGTGACTGCTTAATAGAGGTGACTGCATGGGCAGGATTGACTGTAATTACATTATCTAAGAACTGCGCATTTCAATAACAAATATACATATGTATCAGATATATAAACGATATCAGTAAATGTATGTTTTCTTTGTTTTAATTTGCAGTTGCATATTTTCTTGCTGACCAACATCTTGTTAGCTTTTGACACCCATCGTCTTCAAATTTACACGTGTTTACCTATGCCTCTAAAACTGATTTGCCACATGCCAGACAGCCAAGTAATAATAATTCTGATGACATATCTACACATTAGACATGCTATAATTATGTGTACTAAACACGTAAACAAGTGTTCACTACGTTTCTCTAGATATAACCTGCATCAGGTATGCTCAGTCAAAATATTGGAAAACCAAATAGTTTGACAGTTATATTTGTATAAATAAGAGCGACTCCCAGTGAAATGACCTCAATAATAAACATACAATGATTGCCTCATCCTTACACGATAATGGTGTCATTATTGTACTAGGAGCATCATATTGAGTACTCTGAGTTTGTATTTTGTTACCTTTCTATGAAACTTTTACAATAATCTGTCAACATTAAAGTTATGTTGTAAGAGAAATAAATCAAACTAAATGCCCAATAATAATATACAGCCATGAATGATGCTTCCTCACTTTGAATTCAACTACATCGGTGGTGTAATAGCTGGTGTCCAGATCAGATCAAACCAAAGACTATAATTTTGGTATTTGTTGGTTCTCCTGATCCGCTAAACACGCAGCATTACGGAGAAAGAGCAAAGACGGGTTGGCTCCGAAAAAGGATAATGTGTCCGAGTGGGACGGCATGTCTATCCGCGGACTATTGTTACTATAAAAATCAAACTAAGCGTGTTGGTCTAGTACAAACGGTCTCTCATCATCATCTCATTGAAAATTAACTTGTTCTGGCCATGAAATAGCCGAGTTGGCGTTAATCACTCACTCACTCACTCACTCACTCCCTCCCTCACTCACTCACTCACTCCAACAGCTAAATGTATTGACTAATATTTCTTATTTATCATTGACTTATACTCAAAGAATTATTTGCATGCATTTTTTTGCAATTTGTCGTGTTCTTAGAGTAAGTGTTTTCTTATCTACGGTCATATAATTTATCATGTACTGTTTAAATTGATAAAAGTTAATTCAGCGGATATTGCGAACAACTTTTTCTACAGAAAAACTCATAAAACTAAATATTTTTGCAATAGAAAAACACATAAAGCAGCAATTTTTGCTGTAAAAATACACACAAAACAGATCGTATTGCTATAGACAAACACATAAAGCAAAACGTTTTGCTGTAGAAAAACACATAAAGCAGAAATGTTGGCTGTAGAAAAACACATAAATGCCTAACCTAGCACAATTTTTTAAGACCATTAGAAATAGCAGCTTGAAATATGATTTAATATGCTGAAGACACACCCTTAACACTATTCCTCGTCCAATCACCTTTCGGCAAGTCCTTTCCACTTTGATTTGTCACCATGGTGACACAGCATATGTTGACACATGAAGAAACTCATGTGTAAGAATTGTAAATGTAACAACTACAAATGTAAATAAATGAAAAACAAATAAAATACCACTATGACCGTCACGATATAGCTAAAATATTGTTGAAAGTGGCGCTAAACATCATAACCTTAATCCTGTTCACTTTCCTGGTTTGTCTCAGACACTGCAATAAAATGTGGTGAGGTTAAACTACCGGTAGTTTTATAGCCCCCCCCCCCCCATCCCCTAATTGTAAAATGATGCGGTCATGTGCAAAAGCTTTCTACAAAACCACAATATAAGAACTCACATTGAATTATATGCCTTTGCTTCAGTGTCAGATTCTATTTCGTTTTCTGTTTGCAGAAATATTAAAGCTTTCCTTTTGTATCGTCTGCTGCCATAGATGTACTGATTGGTCGTATTCCTTTGTTTCAGAGTCAGACTTTATTTTGTTTTCTGTTGAACGTTCCTTTGGTTTTTCAAGATTTATTTGAAAACTCTCAGACACATATACAAGTGTAACAAGAGGTCATTTTTTAAAAATAATATATGCATTCAATACATGACGGAATGAACATACGATGAAAAATAATAAATCTGACAGTAAAATATAAATATAGAGTTAGAACATAATACAGGCAGTTACATATACTCAGAGTAAGGCAGCAGCTTTTCTAATAAAAATTGATAATCGCTTATAAAGTTCTGTATTGCAAATAGAAAGAATACCTCCAAATTTGGCATGATTAGGATAAACTCGATAATAATTTGGCAAATACTTATTTCTAAGGGTGATAATGTTTTCATTTTTACAAACAAATAAGAAATGATATTCGTCTCCAATAGTTTCTTTGCATAAATGGTAAATACGCTCTTCTCGAGGTATATTATGCCAACGACTGATTGGTCGTATTCCTTTGTTTCAGAGTCAGACTCTATTTGTGTTTTCTGTTAAACGTTCCTTTGGTATTGTCATCTGCCATAGATGTACTGGTTGGTCGTATTCCTTTGTTTCAGAGTCAGACTCTACTTCGTTTTCTGTTAAACTTTCATTTGGTATTGTCGTCTGCCATATATGTACTGATTGGTCGTATTCCTTTGTTTCAGAGTCAGACTCTATTTTGTTTCCTGTTAAACGCTCCTTTGGTAGTCGTCTGCCATAGATGCACTGATTGGTTGTATGAGAAACAGACTGCTAATTTGAGTTCAATCAGTTGAAGACTGAGTAGTGTTAATGACAAAAAAATGTCAGTGACCTAAATGAGACTGTGTGTAGATAGACAGTTTTTAATGTCACGAAAAATATTGGCATTGATATGGCAACTGATTAACTCAAATGTTTAATTTTAAAGTCATTGAGACATTAGTGGTATTTTATGTTTGACAGAAACCATACTTTAAGCTTGGTAGCCATTTATTAACTTTCTTATTTTGGAATCATAAACGCTTGATCAATCTGTTTAATTTAGTCTATTTATTAAATGGTTTTCTGATATCTTGATATTTCAATATTCACCTTTTAGGCCTTGAATCGAGGACTTCAATTGTACACTTAAAGGTAATAATTGATTGATCCCTTCTGTTCAAATACAGAACATTATATTTTCAAAATAATGTAAAAATAGCAATCAATCAAGACGCTTCTCGGTCTTCTGATTTTTATTGAAATAGGAATTAGGAAATAAAAGGTATAGGGATAAGTAAGGCAAGAAAATCTCAGTTAATATTTGAAATTAAATACAGAGTTTCAAAGATCAAAGTAATTATTTATTTCCGTTTACTTCAAAAGAGAAAAGAATCAGATGAAAGGCAATACATTTTTTTTATAAGAAATTGACGCTCAATGAAAGACATGACTTCAATTGGAATTTGTACACAGGCCAAGGACAAGTATATTATATATTTTTTTCTTTTATTAGGTTTAAACATCTTCTCCTGATATAGGAAATGTTATAAAGAAAACCAAACGCATCTCATTTCCACTTCAAATAAAATTTAATCATATATGTTATTACGGAAATGGCCTGTTCAATTGTTCATTATTAGACCAATTCAGAAATAAGATCATTTAAACATGATTTGTCCATAACTATTATCAGCCATTGATGGATCGGAGATGGCGTCTTTGTCATTAAATAACTATATAACTAGAACTTAAAGACATTAACAAGTTTTCCGGTAGAAAAATTGCAATTTGTCTCCATCAGGTTTCCATGTTATTTTTCCAATATTGTTGTTTTGACTGATTAACTTCATTAAGTATACAAATACACAGAACTGTCATTTAAAAACACCATCAACATGCTGCAAACACTTATTTGTAATTTTGAGAATGTTTTATGTTTTTTTTGTTATTGTTTTTTGTTTTGTTTGTTGTGAAATGTTGACATTCATTCAACCAACGACATTGTGGTTTTGATAGATAAAACAAAGACAATGACAATAACAGGATATATCTTTGACACCGCCACCTCAATTTATTATAGCATAATTACTCTTTAATTCCGAATATCGAAAATTAATTACGAGTAGAGAACAACATAATTATCATTGGTGTTAGTTAACGAGTGATTTATTTTTTAATGTTCCGAATGCAAGAGTAGTTATATACTGTTTATTACATGTTGCGTTGTCTCCGTGACGGAAGCTGAATCCTATTTGTGGTTGTAACGACACTGGTAATGTGACATCACTCAAAAAAAAAAGAAATACTTATAGCTATAGCATGACATTTTCCATATCGACTCTGTCACAATTAATTCCGAGACTTCCAAAAGTGACAGAAATGTTTTAAGATATCAAATGGGCAATCAGAGGCGGTAAGTTGAAGAAGGACAGATAATGTGATGGTCAAAAGAAAAGGGACAAACGATGGTGTACAAAACACTACACAGGGGAAACTAATGATCGAGCAACACTAATTCTATTGAAACCGGAAATAAACTTAGGTACTTCGGATAGGGTAAGCCGTTTATGTTTCACTAGTGGCACATGACGTGTTACTCTGGTAAAAAATCCGATGATATTTCATGAAAGTAGGACATGATTGTAATTACGACAAACGGAGCAGATCCATGATTATCTGTGACACATATATTCCATATCGGTTAACCAAGTCATAAAACTTTCGAAATGATGACTTTATCTTAACAATTAGGAACCATATGTTCAGTAGTACCTTTTTTGTTGGCAGCAATCCTCTACAAATGAAATCCTGATAAGAATATAAATTAAGTATCGTATTCATTGACATATACTCCATCTGCAGGTGGTGCTGGAATGTTGAAGGTTCTTCCCTCTCATACATAGGTGACTTCAGTAGGTTTTGGCTATCCTGTGTTTAGGCCCTTTGGCTCTCTTGTTCTCATTGACTTTTAAATGGTTTGGCTGTCAAATATTTTGGCTCTGAACACTTGATTATTCTAGAAACGCGTTGTGCGGAATAACTTTTTTCATCTACGATTTCATTGATACATATAAATGGAAAGTTCACAATAGGAAAATTGGAAGTCGTCTCTGTTGAGCTTCCTGTCGTTTTTCTTGAGAAGCTCCTGCTCGAAACTGCTTCATCTGAATACAGAAGAAGTAGGACTGTCGACTTCCTGTTAAAAAAAATACATTCACAGCAAATAACAAATATGTAGTCAATCAAAGACTTGAACATGTTGATGATGTCAGTTTCAGGGAACATCATTTTGTTAGATTCAGATCTTTAAAGAATCAAATGTGTACCTTCGCATTGTTTGTATTGATTATTGCTTTAGCCTTAGGTCTAGAGAACTTTATTTCAGCTATATTTAGGACGAGAACAAATTCCACATATTATAAAAGCTACATAGAAATGAAAGAGAGCTGACTGCCACGCAACTTGAAAAGTATGGAGAGCTTAGTACGGACGAAAACTTCAGTCATTTGTAGTGTCTACAATGTGACGCCTCTTTTTCGAAATCTGCAAAAGAGGTATATAACCTGCAGTGAGCACGACACTCTCCAAACCCGTTGCTCAGGTCCAGAGTCAGGTTTTTCTTTTAAAACCGGACACCTCCCATTCATTGAAAGGGCGCCTCTATTCGCTACCGTGGTACGCGCTCTGTGCAGCTATGTCACTTTGATCTCTAGACGCCTTCAAAAGTACCCAGTCACTGTTTGCATAGTCCATACAGAGCATATCACTACAAAACCTTTAACAAATCTATAAAAATATCCAGTACATGTATCCATATTAATATTGTGTACACTAAAATACAATATTTCAACTAATTATGTAACAGTAATTTACTCCAGAAGACACCAGATCTATTATATTATAGTGTTTTATTGTTTAAATAACCTTTTGCCCAAAAAATCATTATTGTTTCATTGTTGGTACTTACTCAACTTGTTAAATCTCTAGCGAGTAGGTCATCTGGAAGAAACAATTTCTCCGTGGCATTTATTACTACGCTTTGTCCTTAGACACTTAATTATCTGTTTGGTTGTGACGACTTGTAATACCATAGCTGTTTGATATTTTACTTAATTACGTGCCGTTTTGTACGTTACGTTAATTATATTTTGTTTTATCTTTGTGACAGCGATGTAATTGATTTACCATTGTCAGGTTTCAAAGCATTTATTGCCGTTTTATTTTCAAGGAAGTTGTAAGTTTCAATGCATGTATGTCTGTTTTGAGTTTCAATGCATGTATGCCTATTGTAAGGTTCGGCATGCATGTGCATTGTACATTTCAAGACATGTATGTCCGTTTTAGGTTTTAAGGCATGTATGCCTGTTTTGAGTTTCAAGGCATGTATGTCCGTTTTAAGTTTCAAGGAATTATACCGTTTAAAGTTTAGAAGCAGTTTTTAGTCATTAAATTGATAAATTTCAAAACATGCGTTGTTAGTATCAAAACATATCTCAATAGAAATATACAGAGATTAGGCAAAATACTGAAATACTCAAACAACACATGCCAGAATGGAAGCATAGATAGTCTTATGATTATTTCTGTCTATTTAGTTTATCTATTCCGCTTCAGCAGATCTACGTATACTAAAGGAAACTATTCATTTATAAAACCATTACGTCCTCTGAAAACTAAGTGGTATTCTGGTTACTTATGTGTAATTAACAGAGCCATAACATTTATAAATTTAATTCACACAGGATGTTTACCAGATTGTAATGACAATATTACCTATTTGGTTTTTTCAACGAGAAGAAAACAAGGAAATTTACCAATTGATAGAGTTATAAATGGAAGTCGGAAATATCCCGTGTACAGTTTTGTCTATTGCTAGATGTCATATGCAAACAACTATGCTTTTGGTACACAATATAAAAGACGTCCATTTCCGGTATATGCAAAATCCAAAAATACAAAAAGCTTTATTTAAAGTCGGTGCATGATAAACATATACAAACACAAGCTCTACTGAGCTTTTGAAGACGACAATGACAAGAATAAAACATACACCATACAATACATAAACAGTGTAAGCAAACATACATCATACAAAACACCGACAATGACAAGAATA
>MJUT01033853.1:309501-343341 GCA_002080005.1 Gigantidas platifrons
GTGTTCTGACCTGGTCCAGATGTGTGATAGATGTTAATTGTGTTCTAACCTGGTCCAGATGTGTGATAGATGTTAATTGTGTTCTGACCTGGTCCAGATGTGTGATAGATGGTAATTGTGTTCTGACCTGGTCCAGATGTGTGATAGATACAACAGCCAAGAGCACGTAGGTAACCAGTTTAAATATGTGATATATACGCTATATACATGTATCATAAAAACCGAATGTTGAAAAATATTTTATTAACAAGAAAATCCATATGTACAAATAACAAATGCATATCAATTTTGATTGACTGAAATTGATGGGGTTCACATAACACGCTAATAAATCATATAATTAGCGAAAATGTATATATTGTTTGCATTTTCGATACACACTTTATTATAAATATATTCCAATTAGACATATTCTTAGCAACATCTTGCAAGGATCATACGCGGCATTGTTAATGATTAAAATACAATCATGCAATAAAATAAAAGAAAAGAAAATAATACTGTCAGAACAGTTCTAAAACCCAGTGGAAGAATCGTAGAAACAGGCTTAATCGATACCATTAACACACATATGCACGACTGGTCACATTCCTGTCTCGGTACAGGCACTTTAATCAAAAGTGGCGGCGCTAAGCTAGTATTGTTTTCTCCAAACCACCCCTTTTAGTGAAACGATGCGGTTACAGAAGTGTTTTCTACATGTAAGTAAAAAGACAATCTTCACATTTGACAGAGTGGATTGTGTTGTTGTTAAGGACGCTGTCCTAATACTACATTTAACACCTAATGTATATAATCTTCGTGTGACACAGAAATTGTCATATGTATAATATTAGTTCTATAAAAGAGGGCCAATGGCCTTAAGCAACATTTAAATGTTAAATATGATACAGAGGAACTTGTTTAAGTTACATTTCAAAATGTGATAAAACTTGGGACAAAATTACTGAAAACATCACAAAATGCTAATATGCCATGAAAAAATTGATCCACCAGAATTAAATATCTGATTGATACTTTTTTTAAGGGATTTTTAGTCTCTAACAGGCTTTCAGAGATGCCATATTGGTCAAATGTGACAAGGAATCTAATTTTTTTTTATTTTGAAATTTAACTTGCACATTGTTATGTTAAAAATGATTACAATTGAGCTATCGATTCCATGTGCTTTGTCAGTATCTACAGAATTTATGATGTTAAACAGACTTTAAATAATAGATGTGATATTGGTCAAATGTGAAAAGGAATCTCATTTGTTTTATCATAAAACTTGACTTTCACATTTTTATGTTAGAAATTGATTACATATATGCATTTCCCACGTTTTTGTCAGTAAATGAGCTTTCTCTATCATCCTTCTTGTCATTCAGTGGTATATACTACCATTATCAATGATAGAAACAAATTTGACTTTAAAATTGATTGCATTTCATTCTTTGTAATCAATATATGTGAACTGATATCTATTAAATTGCATTTTTATGTATTTTTTAATGTCATCTTGACAAAATAGCTTTGATGTTGATTTAGTGATACAATAGTGTTTTTGGTTTTAAGTATAAGAAAAACATATCCATTGCACTATTATTGATAAAAAACAAAGGTAGATAATCAAACTTAGTGCGCATTACGCGTTTCTGGAATAACGCTCAAAGTCAAATAATTTAAAGTTTTGGGAGCAATAAAACCAAAGGGCATAAACAGGATATATCTTGTTCCACTAATCACCAATAACACTAATATTTCTTGGCAAACATTTCTGGTAAACCATCATTTTCGTGATTTACACAGTATCGAATAAATATGTTATTGCATTAGAGGGCCGTCGTGGTCGTAATCGTATGGTAGTTTGATTTACAACTACCTGTGTATTCAGTGCCTTTCACCACTAAAGTTGTGAGTTCGAACTCCTTTAATGGCGAGGTCTACTCGATACAACATTATGTGATAAAGTTTGATAGTCACATGCGACAGATCGGTGGTTTTCTGTGGGTAATCCGGTTTCCTCCACCAGAAAAAAAACAAAAACAAAAACTAAGCACTACGATATTATTGAAATAATGTTGAAAGTGGCGTTAAACACCATAAACCAATCTGTTATTGCTCTATATGTAGACAAAAATGTTTCTTTTTCATTACGGCTGGACAAAATATGTTATTGTGTTGCCAGTCTGATATTTTCAATATCTATTATACTAAATGTTGACGGCTAAATTCATCGGTTTTGTTTTGCACTGTTTGCATGGTTGAATGGCATACTACTTTTGTCGTGCATGAATTGAAAGCCGTATGCTAGTGTGCTTTGAAACAAAAGAGGTTGTGTTGTAAATTTACATATGTGTCCTGAGAGATCTAATGCTATTGACAAACAATTTCATTGAGCTTTCACTAGTTTATCAAAGATTTTAAAATCATTTGGCTTTCACATGATTTGGCTTTGACCTGTACCTGATGAAGGTTATTCCAGAAACTCGTCGTGGGCACTAAATTATATATCTACGTTTTACTTATCAAATTATGTGGGTTTTTTTTTACTACATGAGAGTAGTATATAGTATTTATATGATTCTATGTTTGAAACAACAACAAAATATACAAAACTGACTGCAAAACATAACACAAAGTTATATAAATAATATCTGATTATGAATGATTAAATGGAGACAAAAGATACCACATTGTTTGAAAATGAATGATAAATATAAACAATATACATGAATAAATAATACATTTTGTAATTAGCTATTATTGTTTTAAATATTGACCTAATTTCTAATAAGGCTTCAGCAATGGAAGAAAATGAAAGATTCGGGCATTAATATGTCTTTGGTACATAGTTAATTGTTTTTTTACATTAAATAATATCTAGGATGATAATAATCGTCTGACACCAGCGATGAGTATCATAACAGTAAGTGGCGTTAATCACCAATACCACTAACACACACACATTACAGTACATCACTCCATCATAGTGTCCTTTTCAAAGAGCCATTCATGAACGCCACCTTCGAATACAAATGTATATTCGTCTACTTTTATACATAATTTTAATCCTTGTCACTTCCTCTAAATACTATCGCATTGTAAAATGTCGTATTTATTCCTCTACTTAAAACGCATACAAACCCCTTTAACATGTTGTCACGTGATAATTCCGCCATTAATGTAGCCATTGTATGATACTCAACAAAATTTATCTGCTAATTCCACAGTCATTTCGGTATTTATTTTTTCAATATCAAGGCAACATTCGAACAAAACAAAACGTCTACATTGCTACAAATCTGTCGATTCTTTGAATATGTCAAGATTAATTATCACCCGTTTCCCATTTACTGCTGGAGATGCCGGTGCGGAACTAGGAGTATCTTTTTGTGCTGCCTCTGTCATGGCGGACAGTTTGTGTTGCAGATGTCTATTACCTATTTTCATATTCCTTTGTTTTAGATATTCTAATTGTGTATAAAGTCTTCTAAACTCTTCCTGATAATACAAAAGAAAACAAATTTATTATAAGGCATGTGTAGATGATGAAAATTGAGAATAAACAAATTCTCATGTAATAGAAACGTATAAAGATTAAAGAACAGTGCATTTTGCTGTTGAAGTTCGTTGTTATCAAACCGTAGCATTATGGAGTAAAACTTTTGGAGGTAATCACCACTTTTAGATTAAATTCAAATAAATATCGTAAGTATAATTTAGAGTCTGTACATATATTCATAATAGCAATCAAACACGAGCTATGTTAATGTCTTTTAACCGATTATAACACACTAAATACACACAAATGGACATTAGTAACGTTATATTAACATAATTGAGTAGTGTCCATTGAGTTGTGTTTTTGTTTTGTTTTTCATCGTCTTGTGTACCCTATGTTTCCAGTTTCTTTGGATTGTCCATTTGTGAATGCTCCTTCTGTATTATATAATGTTTATTAGTTATATTGTTCCATTGAGTCGAACTAGAGGAGGAAATTGTAGTATTCTGGTAAAATTACCGGCCTGCTACGCGAAACTGACACACTTCAATAACTTTTTGTCGATTTAAGTTCATATCACGGGAGGGCATCGACATCACACCCAATCCACTGGTAGTAGATGGAGAATCTTCTATGAGCAAAAAACGTCAAATAAGGGTAATAACAAAATTACCGAACTCCGAACAATCTTCCAAAGGGAAAGTCAAAACTCATAAGTATATAAACAGACAAAACCAGTCAACAACCGGAAAACTGTGAAAACCGTAATGACCCTGACTTGGTACAGGCATTTCCAAAGAAATGGTGGGTTGAATAAGATTTTAAGGTGCCAAACCTCCCGCTTTCAAAAAACATTTTCAAGTTGTTAAATTTGCCAGTGTTAATAACCGTCGATTGAAAATTAGCGGGAATTCTCATACAGGAATTTAACCACTGTGGTTAATAAAATTTACCTAACTGGTTAAACAAGCTAATAGGAGATAAATATATACATACCTGAATATCTTTTTCTAATAAACTTTCACATTCTGCATCGTCAACTTTGTCAGAATAACTTATATTATTAGAATTATTCATTAGACTAGTATTATACGTATTGCATGGTGACTTGCTTTTCTTAGAATTTTTGCTAATCATTGTTGTGTGTGAACTCTCATCGTTTTTTCCACGTCTATATATATGGTAGGCCTACAATAGAAAACATCCTAAGTTATATTGTTGACTTTTCATACATTATAAGTATTATGTACATTAGTTAGTTATAATCCAGATATCACCCGAAGACTAGCTAACAGGAAAATGTTAATAGAAAAAAATATCTAAATCTTTTTGTTTTGTCTTGTAAACATTCAACTGCTTTGTGTCATAAGCGAACACTCGAGTTCACCCCGGTTTTGTTTTAGTGAGGTCTGTGTTATTAAGCGTTTTCGTATTTCATTGTTGTCTTATTATGTTTCTTTACGTTTTGAGTTCCGTGCTGTGATGTCCGCTATGATTTCCGCATAAATAAGATGTACGACTCGTCTTTACCGCCAGTTGTCTGTAGAAGGCATAATGTCTTATTAACGGTATTTGTGTTTGTTTGCGTATAGTGTGTTTTGTTCTGTTTTTCTTCGTCTTGTTGCCGGTTTCTCTGGATTGTTAATTATTGGTTGCCCTTCGGTATTCTCTAATGTTTATGTAGCATAGTTGAAAACAAAAATGAAGTAATAAAATGAAAAAAAAAAGATTACCACACCGTCAGAACAGCTCCAACCGGAAACTCAAATAAACAAACAAAATCGATACCCCTAAAGGCTACTACACATAGATGTTCCATCCTCCTCACTAAATTTAGTACTGCGTTGATTACTATTTTACCTATTTTATTCCAGTATTGTTATAAATACTGTTATAGTGACAGCCGGAACCTTTGAATCGTAATGAAAGCGGGAGGTTTGGCGCCTTAAAATCTGTTTCAACCCACCATTTCTTTGGAAATGCCTGTACCAAGTCAGGGTCATTACGGTTTTCACAGTTGTCCGATTTTGTCTGTTTATATACTTCGGAGTTCGGTAATTTTGTTATTACCCTTATATACATATATACATGCCTACTCTTTCTCCTAGATTTGCACATTCACTTCAATTAATTGTAGTGGGGTTAAAATAGTTGTGTTTGCCCAAAAAATTATGGATACGATAAATAAAAGAAGCTTACATTACGGGAACACTGGTCGTATTCCTAGATTTTAGCGATGTTGAATGAGTTTGGGCATGTTTTACTTTCGATTTAGTTTTATATTCGCTCGAAAATCTTTTCTGACGTGGGTATTCATAGTCCGGATGTAGGTATGCAGAGTTTGACGTAGACATTCATAGTTCTGCAATGCATACCCATAGTTTTAAAGTAGATACCCGTAGTTCCGAAGTAAGTACCTATAGTTCATTCTTTCTACTTAATTTTTTACATAAACGACCCATCACAAACTACTGTAATTAGTTAACTGGAATGTAAATACTTATAGAACCATTAATATTCATTAAAAATTCGAATTTTGAGATTCTAGCTTTGAGAAAAAATATTGTGTTGTGTTTTGATTAGTTTTGTTTTTCTCGGTTTTGTGTAATCTATGTTGCCCGTTTCTCTGGAATGTCCATTTTTGATTGCCCCTTCGGTGTTCTCTAATGTTTATTTGAGAAAAAAATAATTATGTTTCTATTAAAAACAAAATGCCAATCAGAAACCTGACACCTTAATTAACATCTGATGGAACGACATCCTTACATATATTTTAAAACAATGTGAAATAGAATATTTTCACAACCTAATTGTGTTTTCCGTCTGATATACTTGCTTCGTTCTTCTGTAATTTCTTTAAATGTTTCATTTCAATTCAATTTCACTTGTTTTATTTAAGTCGACATCAATGATTATTTTGCCGTTTTAAATTGTTTTTGTTGGGGACAGTGAACGATATTGATAATTTTCGAATACTTCGTCCTTCATATTATTGGTTTCAAACGTTCAGCGACAGTAAAACAAAGCTGTAATCGTCTTTGGAAGGATGATTTCTGTAAAGTTTTGTGTCATTTGGAATACTAAAATAAGAAAAGAATTACGTTTTTTCCCAGCCTTGTTCACGTTATGTTCTTCCATTAAGACAAAAAGGGTAATAAAGTACCTCAGTGGAACTGATGATATCATATTCCAATCAAACAAGGTAATAAAGCGTAGATATGTTAATTAGTGATCACGACGCGATTCTGGAATTACATTCAACGTCGAACGATTGAAAAAGTCAAATACTTGGGAGTAAGCGACATAAAATACCTACAAATGAAACTAGTAGTCAATATAAATTCTTTAAGTTCCTTTCTTGTGATTTGTTTTCCAAACAAACGCTAGAGAATACCAACGGGGTAATCAAATAAGGACAACCCAGTGAAACTGACAACATAGTGTACACAAGACGAAGAAAAAGCAAAACAAAAACACAACATAATATGCATTGGACACCACTATACGCAAACAAACACAAATAACATAAATAAGACATTGGCCCTCCTACAAACAACTGTAGGTAAAGACGAACCAAACAAACACAAATAACATAAATAAGACATGAGCCCTCATACAAACAACTGGAGGTAAATAAGACATGAGCCCTCCTACAAACAACTGTAGGTAAAGACGAACCGAACATCGTTTTTATGCGGTAATAGTAACGGACATCACAACACGAAACTCAGAACGTGTTAATAAAAAAAGACTCGAACATTTTAATGATTTCGGAGAGCATTTTCATAGAATCAAAGTAATTGTTCTTACAAAATAAGATATAACCCATCATAAAACAAGACATTTATGTCTACGTCAACGAAACTATTTTATGAACCAATTCGTTTAATCTATGCTTAGAGTTTGTGAATAGTTAATTGTTGAATGTATTCAAGTCAAATGTTTTATTGATGATATTGTACGAAGAGTGTGAGATTGATTATATGTACTCTGACAGATCTTTAGAATTTTTCAGATTGAAGTACAGTAACCTTGGCGGTGATGTTTGATAATTACTATTGGTAAGACAATCATGGCCACGGTACAGTTTATGTTAAGCTTGTGTGACCTTTGACAATTAATATCCTTATTACATTGTCAGCATACACAATGTCCCCAACGGGAATGCTAACAAAGATATAATTGTTTTATCGGTATCTAGTAAAAACTGCCATTAACATTTGAATTCCCAAATTACAAATTTCATCAATATTTATTAAATCAAATAACCAGACATGCACTGGATAAGCATATCAAAATATTGCATGTCAACACCGAATTTTAACCCAAAGTAGAATCCTCGTTCATTTACGAAGCGGCTTTAATCATTCAGAAATCATTAAGCAACCCTGCAATTAGAATCATTGGACAATGTCGTGTTCCCCTTTTAAGTTTGCTTGATGGCATGATAAACATCTAAAGATGTTTTCCTGTGAAGATAACGAAGTCATGTTATGTTCATACATAGGCAGTAATCAAAGTAATCACAGTAATCAGGGAGAAGTAAATTAATATATTATATTATGTTTTGTTAGTGTTCATTGTAAGGTGTAGTTGTAGTCTCTATCGTGTAATAGAATGAACGAGTCTGGAATACATTGACAGAAAGATACAATTTCATTTCAGTTTGACATTATTGGTAGATAACACCGTACTAAGTATTTAACTGTACGAGAAACACAATTAACATGTAAGATTTCCCATACAATGAATGGTGTAAAGAATCGTTTATAATAACGGCCACTGTCCATTGATATTATATATGACAGGCTTCCAACTATGAAAGGGCGTAATTGTTCTCTTCAAAGAAGAGTTTGAAGATACAAAGGGTAATCGGAAATCTTAAATCGAATAAAGCCAGACAACACAATAGCAAAAAGATAAAGCCAGACAACACAATAGCAAAAAGATAAAGCCAGACAACACAATAGCAAAAAGAAAAAGGGCAAAAGGACAAACCATGATCTACAAAACATACAAAGAAAACTAAAGATCGAGTAACACCAACCCCACTAAAACTAGCGGTGAACTCATGTGCTCCGGAAGGGTATGCAGTTCCCTCTCCACTAGTGGCATCTGTCGTCTTAATCCAACAAAGGTACTATCTACTTACAATAATAAATACAATAAAAAAAAAAAGGTAACAACCACCACACTGTCAGAACAGTTCCAACATCAAATCGGAAATGCTAAGTTAAATGTAGTGTTATGGGTGCAAGCTTTCACTCTTTATAAAATGATGCCGTCAAAAATGTCTCACAGTAAACAGAGAGTGACCATATTATTTACAACAAATGTAGTAAATTGCCTGTACCAAGCCAGAAAAGTGAACGGTCATGAATCAAAAATGTGTAAAGATACCAAACGGGTAATTAGCAGCCGTAAATGGGAGAGCAGACAATATAATGGCCAAAATAAAAACAATACAAAAGAAACAAACAATGATCCACACCATGCATGTGTGTGTTCGATGTACCAATTTTGTCTCTGTTTCTGCAAGCTTAGGCTTGTCAACTGTTCTGACGGTGGTGTATTCTTTGTTTTTCCTTTTATTCTTTTTCTTTACTTATGCTTGGCACTAATAGATCAAGAGAATGTGATTCTGGTGGGAAAACATGACTTACTGCTCTTTGTTTTCATGCGAGGTGTTTCATTTTCATGCTTGGCTTTGTTGCATGTAAATGTTATTTGTTATTTACATGCATCTTCATGCCAAATGTTTAGAAATAAGAAAACGCAGACATCAAATTTAGTGCACACGAAAATGGCAGGTACAAAATTATTTAGCTTGTGTTCACATTAACTTCAGACAATACGTTGACCATATTGTACTGTGTATTACTTACTTTACTACCAAATAGGAAGGCAAGGGTTACTGTCGTTGTTAGCTGTGTATGAATAAACATAACTAAATATAATAGGTCTGGATTGGAAGGAAATGGGCCCTGTAAAAATATCCTGAAATACACAGAAAATTATATCACCATGAGAATTCCACAAATCAACTGATTATTATATTCCTAATATATTATAGCCACACCAGGAGTGGACGGAGTTTATTATATTACAAATCACAATATTGTCGTTTAAGCATTAAATAAAGCATATTGTCTTGCATAACTACCACACTTGTTATTTTCTATAGCTGACATTTCTTCTTATCAACTAACACAATGATATCATAAACTTCAATAAATGCGCTAGATGGTATAGAGGTTACTGTGTGTCCGTGTTGACTTTAGTACTATCCAAACATGAAATGTCAAACATTTGAAACGAGGGCCGTCGTGTTCGTGATCGAACGGTAGTTGGATTTACAACTACATATACAGTCAGTACCTTTTACCACTTAAGTTGTCGGTTCGAATCCAGATCATGGGGAGATGCACTCGATACAGCATTATGTGATCATGTTTGTCAGTGACTTGCGTCAGGTCTGACCGCCATGATATATATTGTTTAAAATGACGTTAATTACCATAACTCAAATCCCTACAATTGAAACGTAGAAAATAATAACAATTTCAAAAGGGAAATATATGCAAAATGTTAATTTCAAAAGACCAGGTGCAGATTTAATTCCCCTAACTTCCATGTGTAAATTTATTCTTTTGATACCTATAATATAGAGACGGCATCTTGTTGCCAAGTGTGAATCACTAACAAGTCTTACAGACCACTCACTGGTATATGTATGGCTACATAGTCTAATGCCGCTAAGTGTGAATCACTAACAAGTATTACAGACCACTCGCTGGTATATGTATGGCTACATATTCTAATGCCACTAAGTGTGAATCACTAACAAGTCTTACAGACCACTCACTGGTATATGTATGGCTACATAGTCTAATGCCACTAAGTGTGAATCACTAACAAGTCTTACAGACCACTCGCTGGTATATGTATGGCTACATAGTCTCATGCCACTAAGTGTGAATCACTAACAAGTCTTACAGACCACCCACTGGTAAATGTATGGCTACATAGTCTAATGCCACTAAGTGTGAATCACTAACAAGTCTTATAGACCACTCACTGGTATATGTATGGCTACATAGTCTAATGCCACTAAGTGTGAATCACTAACAAGTCTTACAGACCAGTCACTGGTATATGTATGGCTACATAGTCTAATGCCACTAAGTGTGAATCACTAACAAGTCTTACAGACCACTCACTGGTATATGTATGGCTACATAGTCTAATGCCACTAAGTGTGAATCACTAACAAGTCTTACAGACCACTCACTGGTATATGTATGGCTACATAGTCTAATGCCACTAAGTGTGAATCACTAACAAGTCTTACAGACCACTCACTGGTATATGTATGGCTACATAGTCTAATGCCACTAAGTGTGAATCACTAACAAGTCTTAGACCACTCACTGGTATATGTATGGCTACATAGTCTAATGCCGCTAAGTGTGAATAACTAACAAGACTTACAGACCACTCACTGTATGGCTACATAGTCTAATGCCACTAAGTGTGAATCACTAACAAGTCTTATAGACCACTCACTGGTATATGTATGGCTACATAGTCTAATGCCGCTAAGTGTGAATAACTAACAAGTCTTACAGACCACTCACTGTATGGCTACATAGTCTAATGCCACTAAGTGTGAATCACTAACAAGTCTTACAGATCACTCACTGGTATATGTATGGCTACATAGTCTAATGCCACTAAGTGTGAATCACTAACAAGTCTTACAGACCACTCACTGGTATATGTATGGCTACATAGTCTAATGCCGCTAAGTGTGAATCACTAGCAAGTCTTACAGACCACTCACTGGTATATGTATGGCTACATAGTCTAATGCCACTAAGTGTGAATCACTAACAAGTCTTACAGACCACTCACTGGTATATGTATGGCTACATAGTCTAATGCCACTAAGTGTGAATCACTAGCAAGTCTTACAGACCACTCACTGGTATATGTATGGCTACATAGTCTAATGCCGCTAACGCATTGATGGTCTAATAGTTTGATAAAAAGAAAATAACTTACATTGATACATTAAGAAACAAAGATAATAAGGTCTCGTTATAAATAGCCCAGCTGATAAATCTGCTTTCGTTGAACTCAGACGGAGCTTTCCTCACAACAATGCATAGTCTAATACCCCATATTAGAAAGAGAAGTTCAGCTGAAAATAAACAAATACATATTTCGTTAATGAATCAAGATAAAAGCACAGGGTATGTTAAATACATTACCGTATTAGTATTTGTCGGTTTTGTCTGAAGATTAATTAGATGGTCGGTATCGTATATTTGTTGGAATTGCATGTAGCTATCCAATAAATACATACCATTTCTAACGGTTGTCAAAGCTTACATATTATGCTACTGTGTTTACATGAAAGAGATTAAATTTACAACTGTTAATATCATATTATCAGTTGTGTGGAGTCGTGTATAAAGAATAAAACACTCAAAACATTTCATCAGCATAAAACCTGTCAAAGGATATGCAGTCCAAATGTCTAATATACTAATAAATATAAATTTACCTCACAACATAACTTAATAATGTTTTTTTTCTCTCAAAATATTATATTTTAATGATGTAATACAGTGAAATCTGCGTAAACCAAACCCTGAATAAAATGGAATACTATGTAAACATAGCTTTAAGTCCTACTAAAGATTGTTAATTTAACCTGCATTTAGCGAACACCTGACTAATCAGACAAAACAAAAGTATGCCACAAGGAGATTCGATAGAGACAGGTTTCATTGTATGAGTATTTGTATTGCTATTTTAAGTATGTGTAACCGTTATTTTATGTTATGGTTCTGTAGTCATGGTAGTGTGTTAAACACAAACATAAAGACACATAAAAGCATCATGTTTACATACCAATAGCAGCTGAATGATCCCACCAATCAGCTGAACACTGGAAAGCTTTCAATTCATTATAATGTTTACCTGAAAAATACATCATAAACCCATATATGTATCAAGAAAACTAATTAAATCTGCAAATCAAAGGATTTTGTTTTTAAAAAAATTCTTTTTTTTTAATGAAAATTAAAAGTTTATTCGTTATATTATCATAAAACACTGGTAGCGTTCTGAATAAAATATACTTTTCTAATTAGAATGATAAGGATTTCACTACAATGATATTGTTCTCATTCTAAAACACATGTTTCACTCCAAGGATTTTGCTTTGTCATCAATATCAATATTCGTGACTTGTCCAATTTTCATTCTTTGGAGTCTTATATATCACTGATGTTATAATTATAATACTGTTTTATGTCATTTTATATATCCCGTTAGACATATTATCTTGCTATACTATACATGCAAGGAACCTGATCAGTCTATTAGTATTTCAATATTATCAATTGAACCACACGGTATCACATTCAATATTCTTTGATAGTACACATTGCTAAAATATTTTGATATTTTCTTTTGTTTATTTTTATTATCAGTAGATATGTTTTGTCTATCCGATATGGGGATGTTTGAACTGTTCTATCTACTTTAATTTATAACTTTTATCGGAAAAAATATCATAAACATGTCAAAGACTTTAACAATAATAGTAAAGGGGATACTGCATATACAAATACAACAACACTGGTAACTCAGCAAAATATAATAATAAAGTCCGGATGACAAGAACTGGTGGAAGAATCTTTTCATTCGTTATATGACTTAGATATATCTTTGATTCCAATAGACAATTAAACATGTTGAAGGTAGATATATTGAAATCGAAAATATATAGGTGCCAGTATTTGTCAAGGCGTGTTTATTTCTTACATTTCACCAATCCGTTTTGCTTTCTGTTAATTTTGTTTATACTTTTGCTTTGTTTATTTCGGAATTCAATAAAGCAAGATTTATTTAGATTTTTGTATTGGCAATCCCGTCCTTCTCTCATGAATGATACATTATCTTATCCATCCGGAACGCACGAGTTTGTAGAGAGTTTCATATTGCTCATTTATGTTTGTCTGTTTACCATTTAATGGACAATAGTTTTTCCCTTTTCCCATTAATTATGTTGTCTGTTCTTCTACAAAGGCTTCTAATTACCCCTTTGGTATCTTCAAACATTTCCTAACGTTAATAGCATGAGTCAGACAACCATGGAGTTATTGACGGTAAGACTATTTTTGCTTTTGTACAATTTAACATAATAATTAGGTACTCAAAGGTACAATTATATAGCCTTGGTGTATATGTAAATGTTTATTGACTGACACTGTCCTGCAATGATATATGTGATGTTATCATGTGTATATGATGTAAATAAAAAATACATGAATATTCATATAAGGAGGCTATGAACTCTTTATCAGTTTAAGACTTTCAATGGTATGATCATTAGTTTTTCCCATCGGGTAAAGATACAAAACAAGTACATCATAATACACACATTTAATCATTTACATGATTTCAGTTCACTGAATGGGTGATTTATGGCAGACAATAAATGGCTATCTTATATGAAGGCTACTGTTGTTAAAAACAAAACTCAAAACAACTGGTTTATCTTGTCCTGATTTTCCCCTCTTATTTCCATATAGATTAAAACATTTTTCAAGGATTCAATGTAAAATAATACAATAATATTTGAAATATGTGAAATATGTCCACCAATTTATTACACATCCAGTATATTGTTAAAGGAGTCATATTTTATACATCACATGATATGTTGAAATATATAATACAATTATTTTTACGGACTAATTTTTCTTCTGAATTTCTTTAGAATTTCAAGTCAGAGGGGAAAAATCGACGTGGTACTGATATATAAAAGATAACTCGAAAACTTGCTAATATCAGTGTGGATAACTTCTTCACCTCCATGTAACAAAAATACGGATTTTATTTATTCGTATGAAATCTTAATAATTTCAGTGACTGCAAACAAAAAACAAATCGAAAATCGAACTTTGATATAAACCTTCTATATATTAATTATCATGATTTGATTTAGCTTTATCGTTGGTTGACACATCATTCACATATGTAGACGTTACTAATGGAGCAGGAACTACAGAGTAGTGCAAAAAGTATTCGTCACCTTCGATTTTTACTATATATTTCATATAAAACCACATGTTTTCAAGAAAATATTGTAAAGCTATCTCTGGGCAGACTTTTTATGAAATTTATTTCAAGACAAGCATCATTCTTTGAATTTTACTTGTTTATCTAATAGTCATTTTTGTTTACTGGTGATTTAAGCACAAATGTCGATTTTTCCGATTTTATTTTTGTTAAAATATATAGCAAATTTGACATCAGAAAACAAAAATTGTCTTTAAATCATAAGAAAATAAAGGCAATCTAACGAAAAATCATGTTAAAATAAACAAATAATCTTTGAATATTTCTGCTTCTTCTGGTGCAAAAATGATCAAAATCCGGTTAGAAATGACTTCACAATAATATTTGAAAAATGTGGTTTTATATGAAATATATAGCGTAAAATCGAGGGTGACGAATACTTTTGGCCACTCACTGTACTTACCCTTCGGTATAACATGGGATCATTCCCGATTGCTTTGTGGAGTGCGCGTTGTCCTTTCTTAAGTTTTCTGTGTAGTGTTTTGCGGATTATTGTTTGTGTTATATCGATGTTTTAGGAATCATTTTGGGAGGTTCAGTTTGCAATATACTACATTCTACTATTCTGAAGGTCTTGCTAATGTTCATTACCTTCTACTACCCTAGGAGGTCCCGCTATAGTTCTGGCTGTTAAATAAGCAGCAAACACAAATATGATAAGTAACAATCTTTTGATCAAATCTGTATCAGATATCTTGACTCTCTGGGCAGATCTTACTCGAAAGACTACAGATATTCTGAAATAAATATTTTTAGAGATGGCTAATAAAATATGTAAAAGGAAAATCATTGCCGATTTTAGAATAACATATATCTGAATTTATTTTTAACAACATAATATCTTTATGCTTGCTACAATTAGTCCAAGCTCCTTTTGGTGTTTCCCTGTTACATCTTGTTCTGATTAGCCTTATCTTAATTTATTAACATCTTGATAGCACTCACATATATGACTTTTATATCTGATACCAACTAACTAAACTAAACATAACAATAATTAAAGTGACAATACAGTGATAATAAACATTAGAGAGAGAGCAGAAGGGTTAATCAAGAATGAACAATTCAGGGACACAATACACAGAACGTAGACAAAAACGACATCTTAAGGTGGTACCATACACTTCAGGTAAAATTTGAACTGTTCGTGTAATTTTCTTATGTTTTTGGCAGTGTGTTTGAATATATCCACTGTAATAAATATCAAAATTTTAACAAATTCCAACCAACAGACTCAGAGCTATAAATTCACTAGCCACATAGCAGCTTTTCTCGCTGTGGTTTTGATCACCGAGATGCTTGAAATCTGCATACAAACATCATATGATCAAAATGTTCAACTGATGTTAAAGAGTTATCTCCCTGTAGTGTATGGTACCACCCTAAAACAGACAAATCGACAAACGTGATTTACGAAAATTACGCTTTGAACATGGACTCAAACATCTTGGATTTTTATGTTTTACGAGTCGGAAGACTCATCGCTGATTGGTGGATAGAAAATATCACCCCTGACATTACACCATACTGGATGCCATTATATGCCAAAAGATATCCATTAAATATCTACATTGTCATTTTAAGTACCTTGATTTTAAACTCCGAAACAAGTTATAAAACAACTTATATGAATGCGTCTCATTGGAATATTAAACTTTGAAAATATTAATAAACTCTTACAAATAATTGACCATCAACTTTTTTTTAATTTTCATATCAGCAGGTCTATGTAAAGATGATAAAATAGTTCCACATTTTAACAACGTTTTGCTGTGGATGTGGATGTCAGTGCTCAAACAAGAAAGTCCACATCGTGCAAATATCACATGTTAATGAGCATGATAAAGCATAGATATCAAAATTAGTGCACACGACACGTTTCTGGAATAACCTTCATCAGGTACGCTCAAAATAAAAAAAAATGGAAAGGAAAATAATGCAAAAGTGTTCGAGTGCAATACAACCAAAGGGCCTAAACAGGATCGCCAAAATCGACTAAGGTCACCTATGCATGAGAGAGGGGAACCTTAGATTTGATTAAAAAAAACATATTTAGGAACTGTATTTTTTGGTTTATGCTTTATAGTCCCTGGACAAAAATTATCAATGTGTATTCAATGTACAAACCTCTTAGTTTGTGTGATAGTAATGGAAGCTATAGTTATTACTACGCATACTTAAAAACATTGACAAAGTCGTAAGTAGTTTAAACAAAGCAATAGACTACATCGTTTTCGTCTATATATAAATCTAATGAATTGATTATTAATTGTATATCAACGGTTGCTTTTATTGTAGGACTGGTAAGTTTTAATATTCTGTTCTTACAATAGACCTTGACCTTTAATCAAATACTACTGGTAATTATTAGACATTTGTCCGAATGTTGATCCGATAGTAATTGTCGTAAAGAGCACAACATTTTATTTATCGCTAAAGTAAATACATCTTTCAATTTATACGAGGCTGGGAATGGAGATTGAACACATAGATCGTGGAAGGCAATTCCTATCTACCACGCAAGGAAATAAGATCATCAACATAATGTTGTACCCAGAACTGACTTTGTACAGGAGAGTTAGCAAATTCATGTTTCTATGATTTTTCTATTAGATATTGGAACTGCTTTGAAGGTGTGGTGGTTTTTTTTAAATGCTTTGCTTTGGGTTTTGCTTTGTTGTTTTGATTTGTATTTGTTTTGTGTTTATGCTTTGTTTGTTTTGTTTTTTGTTTTGTTTTGTTTTTTTCTTTCATTTTATTGTGAAAACATAATCGCTTATCAAGTAAAGATTTTGGCTTTACTCTGTATAATCGTCAAAGATGATATTATGTTATCGATTATCTGAATAGATGACAAAAATAACACAAAGAAATTAAAAAGAGAAACTTTAAAATGCTATGCTGATAAAAAAAAGTTTCCGTAAGAAAATTCCTAATTAAATCTTGCGAGACTAAGAACAATAAAAAAAAAAGATATTAATTCCTTAATTTATTCCATGAAATCTTCGACACAAGACAATTACTATTTTTTATAACAAAGGTGACCAGAACGTTCAAAACCGAGTTTCAACCTCCCAATTGTATGAAATATTCATAAGACACAATATATATCTGTTTACATTAGAAATTATAAATTCCCCTACCAAATGATATTTGGAGCTCTCGTTCGTCTACAAACCATCAAATCAGGTGACTGCTTATTTTAGAGGTTGCTACAATATACACAAGTCATGCTACTTTGCCAGAAATTTTAATTCGTCAAATATAAATCCGATATTGTTGATACTTAAGCAAAACTAGATAATTATGATGACAAGATCTATCATTATATTTTTATTTTCACCAGTGTAGTTGTCTATATGACTACATCATTTGTTTATAACGGCTGTCATTTCCTTAACACTGTTCCCCTAATTGGTATTTTATGTAAGACTAATGTTTTTGTCTATACGGGTCGTAATTGTCTCTAATGTTCCCTCTCATTTATATTTTATGATTCACTGGTGTTATTTGTATACACAAACTGTGATTTCTGATACTGCGCCTTCTAATTGGTATGCTATTTGTGTAGTGTTATAATGTCTATGCGAATTGTGAATTTTATGAATTGATCGATCCTTACATGATTTATTAGATATATTTATTACTTAATCAAAACTAAGATTCACACACTATCAGGCATAGGTGACCATAGCCGATTTTGGCTATCCCATTTAGGCCCTTTGGTTTTATTGCTCCCAAAAATTAATATAATTTGGTTTTTCAATCTTTCGATTTTGAGCTTACCTGATGAAGGTTATTTCAGAAATGGATCGTCCGCACTACGTTTGATATCTATGTTTTTAATTTATGCTGTTCCTTCAACTGGTAGCTTACAATTATCACATTGGGTTTCGGCTTAAGCTGTGTAAAGTGCAGGCTTCCAAAAAATAAAGAAAAACTGATACTCTGTCAATAGTTCCAACTTGCTTAACAGATAAAATGATACGGAGCAGAACATATTTGATTGTCTCCCTTTATCAGAATTCTCCATTCCTGTCATAACATCTTTTACAATATACATTGTCAATAATCTTATGCGATATGACTTTAAGTCAGTCGGGTATTTGTTGTCTGTCCTGATGTATATAGCTGCTTTTGTCCTAATTCCTCTTACCCAATGCAATAATAATTAGTGGACGGCGCGTGTTTGGAATAACCTTCATCATATACTCTCAACGTTAACTTGTGTGGTCAGCTTTAGTGTTGCCTTATTGCAGTTTTGTTTCTAGACCCCCACATAAATCCCTTCATCGTGTACTCTGAAAGTTACATTGTGTGGTCGTCTTTAGTGTTGACTTAGTGCATTTTTGTTTCTAGGCCCCACCCCAAATAACATTGTATACTCTCAATATTAACTTGTGTGGTTATTGTTAGTGTTGACTTATTTGTATTATTTTTGTTTCTAGACCTCCAAATAAATCCCTTCATCGTGTATTCTCAAAGTTACCTTGTGTGGTTATCTTTAGCGTTGACTTATTATATTTTATGTTTCTAGACCCCCAAATAACATTGTATACCCTCAACGTTAACTTGTGTGGTTATCTATCGCATTTTTGTTTCTAGACCCCCCAAATAACATTGTATACTCTAAATCAATACGACCAAATATAAAATGTATAAAATCTTCATTAACTGTTAGACTGGTGATAAAACGACTATAAAGTGTCAGCCGACACTTTCCTGCCTTGGATTGATGGACGTTACCAATTAATCTAAAGATGAATTCCTTTACATAATGGACAAACAAATATAACAAATTAGTAAGTTAACTGATACTGTATATATGTCTGAAGTATGTGTGAGAGAGAGAAAAAAAGTGCGAGTAAAATCTTAAGCCTTAATAAATCCTCGACATTCTTAATTACAATTTTTCTAATCTATCAGGTTAAGGATTTATGTTATTGACTTTCCGTATTCTGTATCTATTTGTTAGTCTTTTATTATTAACATTTATTTCCAATTTATTAAATTATTGGTTAAAATTCGAAAATAGAATAGACAATAAAATACAAGATGTGCCGATATATTTTAATTTTCTTTAAACATGCTACTACAATCAATCACTTTTACTTATGTAATTCAATTCTCGTACTTTATGTTGGAGGAAAATGAAAAAAAAAAAGAAATTTGATTGGTTTACTAAAGAGACTAAAATAGAAGTAGAAAGATTAAAACAGAGAACGGAAATGGTACGTGTAATTGTGAATTATTGCAACAAATTGTGAAATCGAGGAAAATACCACCATAAATATATGACATTAAACATCACAAAATTATAATGAATTCCATAGACACATTCTAGCCATTACGAAAATTATTATTAATTAGATTTTCCACATTCACGAAAAATCTTCAACAAAATCACGATTTACAACGTTGACAATGTAGATTGGAGAAAAATGGCATATTAGTTCTCACAGTTATTGTCTAATCCACGAACTTTCTAAATCCGTTCTATGTATGGCTGTCTAATCCACGAACTTTCGAAATCCATTCTATGCTTGGCTGTCTAATCCACGAACTTTCGAAATCCGTTCTATGATTGGCTGTCTAATCCGCGAACTTTCGAAATCCGTTCTGTTTGGCTGTCTAATCCAAGAACTATAAAAATTCATTCTATGCTTGGCTGTCTAATACACGAACTAGGCGAACCCATTCTTTGTTTCGCTATCTAATGAAGGACTGAGTATACCTTATAATGTGCTTGGCTGAAAGGACACTGTCAGCACAATCCTTATTTGATGTCTTCTGCAATTGTTAAAGGAACTCATTCTTTGCTTAACTGACCAATGCAGGAGATATGGAAACCCATTCTTTCCTAGGCTGCCTAATATTAGGACAGGTGAAAGTCATTCGTACCTCCGTTTTTTGTTGGAGGGCTCATGTCTTATTTACGTTATTTATGCTTGCTTGCGCATAGTGGTGCTCAACACACATTGTGCTGTGGGTTTTTTAAAGTTTTTTTGTTTACGTTTTATGTCTTGTGCACCCAATGCTGCCAGTTTCTCTAGATTGTCCAATCTTGATTGCCCCTTCAATGTTGCCAGTTTCTCTAGATTATCCATTCTTGATTGCCCTTTCGATTTTGCCAGTTTCTCTGGATTGTTCAATCTTGATTGCCCCTTCGCGTTCTCTAACGTCTATTTAGATTGGATGTATAATCAAAGAACTAGAGGAATCCATTCTTTCTTTTGCTAAGAATGTCTAATATCGATTAGCATGATCGATATAAACGTAACAATATCAATGTTGTTATTTAAATGAAAGAATAAACATGATAAAATGCCATTACATTGCATTGCATTTTCCGGATCATTGTTCTTTACAAGCTATATGCTATGGTGTAATGCCTTTGTGACCGTGTGATAAACTCCCCGATTTTCCCTACGAGACCTTATAATAACATTTTGTCGACGAGTGTTTCACTATTTTCCTCAATGTAAGAGAGAGAGAGAGAGAGAGAGAGAGAGAGTATTTTGTGTCACATTAATAAGGTGATTGTTCTGTCCAGGTAGAACTCATTTATAGAAAAAAAACTCCAGAGAGGAAACGTTCTACAACTTCCTCTTTTACATCTATACCATCTTGATAAAAATGACAGAGAGCCATCTTGTCTCCCGATCGTTGTCATTTACTGTATAACGGCGTAATAGAAATACCTTAGAGAATACAACGCAGCTGTCATTCGCCATAACATAGGTGATATGAGGTTAAATAGCAATCAATCTTAATTATGGCAACATAATTTTTCCTTCTGAACAAGTTTGAAATGTTGCACTTGAATACAGATCTATAGGAATAGTAAATGATCGATGCATAGCAAACATTAATTGATAAAGGTTTTAAGAAAACGTCCGAGAGACATATAATACAATCAAATAAAACAAGAAATAAAGCAATAATACACAAGAATGTCCTGATTCTACCCCAATCTGGCATTAAAAATATGGAAAAGTTTAAAGATACCAAAAGGGCAATCAGAAGCCGTAAATTGAAGAAGGACAGATAATATCATAACCAACAGAAAGATAACAAAAGGGCAATCAGAAGCCGTAAATTGAAGAAGGACAGATAATATCATGACCAAAAGAAAGATACCAAAAAGGGCAATCAGAAGCCGTAAATTGAAGAAGGACAGATAATATCATGGCCAAAAGAAAGATACCAAAAGGGCAATCAGAAGCCGTAAATTGAAGAAGGACAGATAATATCATGGCCAAAAGAAAGATACCAAAAGGGCAATCAGAAGCCGTAAATTGAAGAAGGACAGATAATATTATGGCCAACAGAAAGAGAACAAAAGACACAAACGATCTACAAAACACTACACAGAAAACTACAGATCGAGCAACACGAACCCCACTGAAAACCCGAGGTGAACTCAGGTGTTCTGGAAGTGTAGGCAGTTTCTGCCCCACATATGTGCATCCGTCGGGTTATCCTTGCTACAGACGAGGTGATAAGTCATGAATGATGATTGCCATTTTTATATCGTAGGTATATTTATAAAAATACACAAAACTATGTAGAAGAGTGACATAAATAAAAACTCACCTCCATGTTTTCAATAAAAGAGCACCATAAGATATAGAGAAACCAATCTCTCTAAACCAGCACCTTAATATACAGGTCAGCACACTAGCTTCAAAATAAGCTGTAATTAACTGAAATACAAACAAAAAAGTAATGTCATTCTTTCCAGTAATTAAGAGAGTAGTGTATATAAAAACAATATAATAACTCTATACGAAAAGATACAACATTCATTCAGAATTATCACTTGTAATGAAAATTCATGACTTTAGTATATACTGATATCTTCTTGTCTTAAATACAGATATGTCAAATACAGAAGAGAGATGATTTGTATGTATTATACTGCAATCATCAATGTCAATTATTATTGCAAGAAAAGTTTGAAGATGTCAAAAGAGTAAAATAACTTACTGGACAATATAGGAAAAATGCACCAAGGACAATCAATCTTAATAATACTGGACTGGATGCTTTCATTACCTGAAAAAAAATATATAGCATACATGTAAGTATGGTTTTAAACATGGGACATTAATCATATATATTTTTATCTGATGTTCTCGTGGCAAGTAGAATTTTGATTGGCTAACAATGTACTTCCATGTGTTGTGTATTTCATACGGGACAGAAAAATAAATAATGTTGATGCTTTGGCTTATGAGTAAACTAAAGAAAAGTTTAAACAGAGAATACCCGTTATCTGAGAAATTCAGAAATTTTGACTTTAAAATGATAGTTTTTTATTTTAATAGTGTTCAAAATAGAACGTAATAGCCATGTGTTTCATGTATAAAATGTTGATGCATTGTTTTATGATTAAACTAAAGAAAAGTTTAAATACACTTATTTTTTTTTCCATTTATCACATATTGCCGTGTTGTGTATTTCATAAACCACAGAAAATGATATGACATCGCTGTCCATTTATACTGCAACAGATGATCCACATTTCACTACATGACAGAAAATCAATAATCGTTCTCTGTGATCTTTGTCCAAAGATAAACGTAATTTATGTTTTTCCTATAATAAGGACATACTTATTAATGTTGGAACATTCAGATAAAAATGTTATCAGTCTCGAGATGTTATATATCCCGTTTCAGAGGGCCGTAGTTTTGTTAAAAGGTTCGGCTGACGCCTCACCTTTTAACAAAACCACCGCCCTCTATAACGGGATATATAACATCTCGAGACTGATAACGTATAAAATAGAATAAACGAACGTTTATGGATACATTGATATAATATAAAGAATTGTACAACATAGGTAACGCAGACAGAAAGCAAACATCGTCATAACCAAATTGTACAATATATAATGCTGACAATTCAGTTAAATCCTAATAGACCAATATCCAACTATGACAACACCATCGCAACATAGAAGAACAACACATAAAATTAAAAACACCATCGTAACATAGAAGAACAACACATAAAATTAAAAACACCATCGCAACCAGTAGCCATAATACATATTAATGACAAAACCACCAGAATCAAAAGAAAAAACAGACAACAATTGCAACACCAGAACAATACACAACATGACAGCACTGCCACAACCAAAAAGGAGAATATATAACACTGACAATCAAGTTAAAGCCTAATCGCACAATACCTAACAGTGACAAAGCCTTAACAACAACAACAACAACAACAACAACAACAACAACAACAACAACAAAAAACAACAAACAAACAAAAAACACTACATAACTATGACAATACAATCACAACCCAAAAGAATAACACATAAAAATAATGACAACACCACACAACCACAAGGAACAATAAACATTATTATGCTTCGTGTAAATTTCTGTAGTGATATTTGGTACTGTAATATTTTGGCATATTACCTGGACAATTATATATTAGACACTCAGTATACGGGTAATATGTCTCTCAGACCTGGGTAATATTTTGGCATATTACCTGGACAAGACCACATTATTATATAAACATTGACAATACCACTGTCAAAAGCCAATATAACAAATACATGAAATGGCAAAACTATCTAATAATCCACGAAGACTAAAAATAACAAAATATTTATTCGTGAGAAATTTGCTAAATCCAAAATAATTCAGTTTAATATGCATTTTAATCATTTTCATGAGTTCCTTAATACTTCCGCCATTATATTTAAAATTAATTCCTTTCTACAGTTATAGTAACCTTGACAATAAAAAAAATTATTAGTTCAACTTTAGATAGCTGTATCAAAGCTTAGTTTAATGCTGCTAAATTAATTTGATAATGACTTAAGCTAGAAATCATTGTATTTGACATGCTTGACATGGAACTGAAATTAACAGCTATTTAACATCTAAGCCTTTAAACACGTCCAGGCCGACATAATACTAAATACATAGGATTATGTCAGTTCTTCTTTGAAACGTATTTTGATATCGCCATTCAGAGTTTTTTTTACTCCATTCAAATGTCATTTGGTTTTTAGCCGAGTTGTTTTTCAACTGTCAATTCATGCAAAATACCAGATAATTGAAACTACAATAATTGCAAATATGGCAATTAGGGACATTACCCGTACATATTTGCTAGCCTAATCACCCGATCAAACGTAATCCCCTTAACGCAATCCAATTAAAAACAAAATTGCTGTCAGCAACATAGTGCCATGAAATTAATTTTCAAACGTGAAATCATTCATCAAAATTAAAAATGTTGTATTTTTGTTTTATTGAAAAAGTTATTTGTTCTACTTTCTAAAGTTTAAGAATTGAGCAGTAACCGGAGGGATATAACGTTAACAGAAACTTTTATTTCTTAAAATAAATGCGCTTACGTAGAAATTACAATGGTATTGTATCCCCTATAGACATGTACATGCAGATCACATATATTAACCGTAAATCGAGCGAACACATTCTTACAAGCATTTGGCCACCTTTGCGAAATGCAAAAAATAATTAATTAATGACGCTGGGCTTTCATTAAATTAAAAAAGTAAAATAAAATAATACTTTAGCAATAATGTGGGTTACAGTAATTTTTTTAACTTGTTGGCTTAGTAGATATGTATAGTTTTCTCACTAAATTGCCAAATCTGAGCTTCATTATCCCCCCCCTCCCCCCCAATTGATTATGTAGATGCAATTTTATCATTCAAAAGACTTAGAATTTTCCATTCAGTGTGTGTGTGTGTGTGTGTGTGTGTGTGTGTGTGAAATTAATACTTATCTGTATAAAGTTCAATTTAAGGTATAACCATTGAAATCGTCAAAGCTTTAATTACAATTAGTTGATCAATAGAAAACGACAAAATGAAATAGTAAGACGATGAATACTGAATCTATATAAACTGTATTGATCAAATATATTCTGTCTCCCGGTTGTTTTAGCTCGTGTTCTTAAATATTATATTTTACTCCTGGTTGTGATACTTTTACTTGACACTTCCCCTCGTTCTTATATCTTAATTCTAAAACTCACATTCAACATATTTCTCATTAAAATCTTACGATCGGTTAATAATAATATTATCGAAAACATTAATTATATTTACAATATTTGAACAATTTAAGCTTCACAACAATTACTGTAAGATTATCCAGATTTCAAATGTCTAAACAAATGAGAATTATGAGAAATTACAGTTTTCCTAGAAATCAAATCACAAGAAACGTAAGTCAAACATTGTTTTCTTCAACCACAAAGAAAGGTTAGGTAATTCTAGGCTTTTGAAAGCCATTAATATACAATATCCATTTTAAACGTCAAAAAGAAATATAATATGTCACTTAAAGTTACTTTTAGAACATCAAACTAAATTATATAATTTGAGACTTAATGTACAAATCAAATTCCATCCATATCATAGTGACAGTTGACATATAAAGATAAAATTAACCAAGCGTGAAAAGAGAGATGGAAGACCTATTATTGTCTGTAAAGACAGCAATTCACTTAATTCCACCGACACAAATTATTCATGATTGTGAGTGCATGAATATCATGAATAAGTTAGTTCGAATATCAAAGATCATTCTCGATTAACAAAATTATGCATTACTTATTGACACTTAAAAACTAGCTTAAGCGCCACTTCTTTTTGCCTGTACCAAGGCATGAAAGTGAGCGAGCAAGTATATGTGTGCTAAGGGTATCGATATCGACACCTTTGCAGTTGGATTTCGGAATTGTTCCGACATTGTGGTAGTTTTGAGGTTTTCATTTATTCTATCACGAGTGGTTAACATCCATCTTAATATCAATGCTATACTTTGGATTGATAAGCATCGTCTCTTGTCAAAAATAGTAATGAGTTATGATCGATATGAAACAATGGCCATCCTTATTCAATGTAAATTGTTGCTTTTTAATATCATTTGATACTTTATAGTCCAATAATTCCCCCCAAGAGACATGTCTATTTACTAAGGTCAATCAACTTTTTTATGGCATTTAATAGAATTTTCCTTTAGTATGTCACCTATATATCGTTTTTGAATAAGTTGGTTATTTACAATAATTTGGTTATAGGATGTCGCGTAAATAAAAAAAAAGATAATGGATATGTCTGTTTTCTGAACGGCTGGTTCAAATTTGACAATGAATCTCATTATTCTTGTTTAAAATATCATATGAAATCTCGGTCTCAGAAAAAATATATCTAAAAGAAAATGGAAAACAAAACAGACAACAATGTCTGAACAGTTCTAATATCACATCGCAGAAACCGAAGAAACAGAGTCAAAATTGTTACCGCTAACATACATAGACTATACTGGCTTGGATTAGAAACTTAAAACAAAAGTGTGGTTACCCTTTTTTGTAAGCCTCCCGACTTAGTGACACGATGCTGTCAGGCAATTATTCTCCACGTGTGCATAGCGTAACTTGAAAGTCAAATAGACCCAATTAGTCTTTGCACTTACTCTATAGTGCTGTGTGTTATGCGGAGAAGCAACACATACCAACTTTATAATCTTGTGCTTGACACGTCCGGAGCTAGAACCCACAATTTACCGCACTCGAAGCGAGCATGCTTACTATTACACCACTGATGAGGTCGTCCACAATTGTAGAACATTACCTTGTACTGTATAGTAACAAAACTCCATCATAACGATGGGAAATTAACTTGTAATGTAAATAAACGTTAGAGAACACCAAAGGGGCAATCGAAAATGGACAATACAGAGAAACTGTCAACATAGTGTACACAAGACGAAGAAAAACAAAACAAAAACACAACGCAATCGATCGTTGGATGTTAACTGGTATTGGATAGTAGTACAATTAGTCAACAATTGTTTGGACATTTGTTTGTACTGTTTTGTGACACAATTCGCCCATAATCGTTAGAAGTGTACTTGCTGTCTTTAGTAACAAGTACACACATGTTAATTAAGAAAGACAGTGACATTATTATGGAACAATACCCAGATAAACTACCTTAATTTAGACGTAAAGTGTACTTCCGGCTTAGACGACGATTTCCCCTATTAAATGTCAACTTTAACATAACTATACTGCTAACACCAGACCAGTACACGACCTTGTTTTTAATATTAGAACACGATGGTTTCTTGTTGTAATATTAAATAAAGAAGACTGATGAGATATCGTTGATATAAAACTGGAACGAGAAGTCATGATGGACAAATCTAATCAGTACAAGAATTGACCAGTCAAACGTTACTATTGTTATTAAGTGGTCACTACATAACCTTATGTTTGATATCAACACGCTAGGGTTTCTTCTTGCAATATTGAATAAAGACCCATTCTGACGTACAATAATGTATAAATATAATCAGTACAATAATTGACCAACAAAACATATACCTTTCTACTACACCTATATCAACAAGTTATAAAAAAAACTATTTCTTCAAACTCAGAATAAATATGATGCAATTTCCTACAAATTCATTTTTGCAAAAAACATCAAAAACGAAATATATTAAATACTAACTTTAATATCCCTGAACTGTACGGTAAACCACACTAGCAATGGAACACAACACATAATAAGGCATGAAATTCCGAGTAGAAGACTCCTCGTCATCCAATCAAGAGCAAGTATACATGGACTCCCATCATCACATGTATCACATCCGGCTGCGCATGGCTTACACTCAAAGTACATATCGTACTTACTTGGATCTCCCTAGAAAACATTGGACAATTATTGTGAATGACATGTTACAGCAGCTATAATAATGATATAATATATATCATAAAATTTAAGTCACAGAACTGATGTAGGTATTGAAAGTTTGCAATACTATTGACATTCTCAGTAGAACGATTATTATATAAATACTATCTCTTTATTTTGTAGTTTTGTTTCATATCCACATTCGAACATGCAAAGAGGAATTGATATTTGTTTGTTGTCTGACCGTTATTGATGATAAATGTAAATGAAGATTTGAATGAAGACGATGAAACTGAATTGTCTTTTGTTATATACAGTTTTGTCTATTTTTTATTTCTTTATAAACAATAATATGGTATCATTATATCATTATTATCTTGGTGCATGTTCCGCGTTGGTCAGTTTCATGCATCTACCAAACACATTGCTAAAATTTAGATTAAATGAAAGATGTTGGTTATCGTGTTTAGGCCCTTAGCTGTACTTGCTCCTGCAGCCTTTTGAATTATTTGACTTGCCAATCTTTTGATTATGCGTGCACCTAATGAAGGTTATTCCAGAAAAGCGTCGTGCACTAATTTCGATTTCTACGTTTATAGATAAAGCTTATTTTCTAGACAGGTCGTCATCAAGTCGCATGGTTAAGTTTTTGTTGTTGAAAGCTTATGCTATTAGGCTAACTTAATTTCTAAAATTAATATATGCATTATCAAACCAGGTCCTTTATTTTCATTTTAAGGATAGTTTACTCATCATTTGCTTAAAATCTGATAAATCAAAAACAAATATATCATTTATTAACCCAACGCACATGCTGAGCACAAATACTACATATATATATTTTGTCAACTACAACTTTTCTTTTTGTCCAATTTCCCTTTGGTCATTTTATTGTCAGTCCTTCGATTTATGACTTCTTATTACACATTTGGTACACTTAAATATTTATAATATCTTTGATGGATATCATATAATATTAGAAATGCAATGCGTTTTATTGACATATGAAATTATCTAGTGGTAAATCTGCCCAATCATAGTACTAGTTATCCATCAACTAACCAATAACACACACATAATATGTAAATTATATTTTATCATTACATACTCTTTGTTTCTTTGCATACTCTGATTCTATTTCGGATCCATTATAGTATCTTGGATTTGCAGATATGTCAGGAAAATAGTAACCGTCTTTACAGACACATTTGTAAGAACCACGACGGAAACCAAGTCCTTCTATTGGGATACACTGCAATGGAATAGAAATAACCATAACATTCGTGCCAGCAAGAGAATTTCTGGAAAGCAATTTATTTTAATGCAATGAAGTCTGAATTTGGACCATTACTGTAATATATTGATGAAGTATTTAGCTTATCTTTGTTTTTCATTTTATATTTTTGGCAAGGACAATATGTTTAATATTCAACGGTATTTGTGGCAAGGACAATATGTTTAATATTCAACGGTATTTTTGGCAAGGACAATATGTTTAATATTCAACGGTATGTTGTTTCAACCGGTTATAAAATATAAAATGCTATATATATAACCAGTAGACCAAATCATCTATGAAATGAGGCATATTCATCTCATAATCTGTTTTAAGATATATCAATTTGTATATCCTTTTTCTTGTTTCAATAAGACGGTGTTGATTCAAGGCTTGATTAAAATCTGATATTTTAAGTGATTTTGCTGGGCACTGGTTTTGTTTTAGCAGTAATGAGCTAGTAAAATTACCTTATTAAGGAACCGTAGAAGCCTAATAAAATTTCATATGTATACTTGAATATGTATAGTTGTATTTGTTCTCCTTGTGTATATATTCTTTAGCCATATTTCTTCATTTCAATCCAGTTTCATGACATTCCATGTAGAAGTCACGAGGGGTCTCGAATAATTACGATTGTTTATAATGAATAAAACAAGTCTTTTTAATCAGTTGCTGTATACGTATCAGCCAAGAGTAAAACACAAGACGTCTGGGGACTTAGCATAATATTACCTTGAACAAATGCAAAATATATGGAAATAAAAATACAGTTTGCACTTTCTCGTGTCAGTTGGCTTCACATCTCTGATTTCGAAGGAGACATCACACAAGAATCGATTTTATTGACTTGTTTATTTTGATTGTCTCTGAAGTTCTTTGTTCGAAACATTCAAACTAATTTTTTTTAAATTAAGAATATGAAATTTATAAATACCATTGGTCTTAATCGAGTTAAAACATAAAAATAAAAAGTAACACAATTAACAATATATTTCATGAGCTTATTATCATATTGTTCATATCAATCTATCTATAAATACATACTCTAGTTGTTTCTTTCTTACAACGTGCCGAACCAGCAAATACATTCCGTTCGGTACTCCCCGGAGGATTAGGACATTGGTCGATGTCAACCTTCTGAAGATCTATGTCAATACCACTAGTTCCTCTACAGAAGAAAGTACCAATTAATTAAAAGCGACAATTATTACACTAATGTTCATTGTAATTATTGCTATCTGAACGAGTTGTTTGTATTGCTCCTTTGGCTTTAGTATTCCATATACGTCTTATTTGAATAACTCAGAAAGCCTGTCGTAGCATCTTTCAATATATCTGTCTAATTCAGATAAGTTATGATTTTAAGTATGATAGGGCCAATTTAGAATAGCCTTATATGTAGGGTGCAGAAAGGGTAATGGCGCCATAATGAAGCGAATAGCAATACTGTGTTTTATTTATGGATTTCATTTCTTCAGAATCAATATTCGTGGATATCTTTCAAAATGAGTTGTTCATTAACACTTGAATTCATGAATTTGAAATTCAGCAAATTTAAATACAAAAGTTTAAAAACCTGGAAATAGAAGATGTTCATACCAAACAGATAAACCAAATCCTGGAGAATACACAGCTAAAATTGCCACAGAGGATTAACATGTGCAAGACAAAATATATGATTATCATGCGTAGATCATATTTCAGTTACGCATGATTGTCATATCTTGTTCAATTCATACGTTGATCATGCGTATATGAACGCAGGTGTCATACCTAATGCAGGCTATGGTTTAAGAAGCCCATGATCTTACTCTGGTGAATTCTATGAAAGTTTTCTTTTGTTATTTGTTTCCGCACTACTTCCTTGCATTTTATTTGTTCATTCAGGTGTGACATTGTATTACGTGCAAGAACAATAGTGTGTTACACCCAGCTTAGCTATTGATATTTGAATAATATAAAAAATATATTTATATAAATACAGCATTAATGCATGCAAATCCTTCATTATATATTCAAAACACAGCTTAATCAGCACACTGAGGATTTACATTTCTTATATCTAACATAATACTTCATCAACTGAGACAAAATCAACCATGATTCTAGAAATGAAATATATGAAATGATATAACCAATACGAAACTCCGGTGTGCATCAACAAATCAGCAACCCAACCCAACTATTTAACTGTCACACAATCTTAACAAAGCTACTATTGTGGAGGGGATGTCGTGTGTGATGGTCATCAATTCCACAAATTTCAACAAAACGAACAATCACCTCTCACCTCAAATCATTGAACACAAAAACACCATGACATATGACATTGGAAATCCAGGTCTGGCCTTGGAACAGGCTTAAAAATCATCAGTCATGTTTATATCTCTACGCATAGAGTTAAGATCGGTCAATATTCATTCAAATAATGGCGACACTATCCTGAGTTAAAACAGTGAAAAATGAATATAAATCAAGTATATTTTTGTTTTGTTTGAATGCTGATGATTTTGATTAATCGATTTATTGATTGATTGTTGTTTGACGTCATGTGGTTGAAAGTTTAACTATTTCGATGACGAGAAGTTTTCAAACAACACAAAGAATTTATCGGTATGTAGGTGGCTCTGGAAAAGATCTATGTTATAATTACACGTAATGGAATATATTACAATGCATAGGTTCGTAACATTTTGTCGTGTCAGAAACAACGGTAACTATAATCAGCTGTTATATTAACATACGTTCCAGAATTGTGGCCCTTTTCAAACAAAGGATACCTATATAGGATCCACCAGGAGGACATTGTAGTTGTGTATTTATTGATATACAAGAACAACAATTTGAACAATAACAAGCATATATCAAACTTTAATCTACGGAATACGTATAGGTGCAAATGACTGTGTTCCTTTTTGCTTTGCAATAGCATTTATTCAAAATTGTATAACAAAAAGTCATATAAATCATTTTCGCATTGTTAAAGTTACCCAAATACCCAAATACCATATTTACATAACTGAATTGACACTTGGATATATGTTTTTAAAAAATACTTAAACATTGCCAATAAAACATCATTTTACAATCATTGCAATACTACATGTGTATCAAATGAAGAGTAATTTGTCAATTTTGATTGACAGATAAATAAATTTAAAAACTATTAAAAAGTCCCTGTGGTTATAAGTTAATTTCCAGTGACATTGAACTCTATAGTCAGCTTGTTCTAACTCACATCCAAAGCAATAAACTAAATTAGTTTTCCTTGGTAAAATCAGATATGTCAGCTTTACTAATGAATATGCTCTGGCTTGAAGCAACAAAGTTCCGATATATGTTTGAAATCTAATCCAACTATTACATTCAACGTAATAGGACATCTGCGATCAATGGAACACATCATGTAACAAGGTAATAATAAAAGGTATCATCAAATACTGTACCAGAGATCGGTGAAATATGTAATATGCAGCATAGACATCGTTTTCAACGTGGAAAACGTCAACCGATTGCATAAATATGTTGTATGTGTTTATGTGTGTATTTGCGTGTAGGTATTATCCTTCTGCTACCAGCGAAACATTTAGCTATCGAGAGTGGAAACATATCGTAATCCACTGATAGCAGAAGAATAATCTCTTTCTCCTCATTACCGAGAATATTTGTAATTTTACAATTCCGGTATTAATGACCGTCGAAATGAAATTGGTGGAGATTCTTAAACACCCGATTTAGTGGGGTTCGTGTTACTCAATTTTTGGTTTTCTGTGTAGTGTTTTGTAGATCGTTGCTTGTCTTTTTGCCCCTTTTTTGGTCATTCCATTGTTTATCCTTCTTCGAATTAATGCTTCTGATTACCCCTTTGGTATCTTCAAAAAGTGGGGATTACAAATGTTTAAATTTTTTTACTAATTGGTTAAACAAGCTAGGATTATGAGAAAGCGTATTATAGCACATTATCATGTAAACATCTTTGTCATCGTAGAATGTTGGCCAAAAACACGTAATATATACTTTATATGACTCGGTAAAATTGATATTAAAGTACAAATAAAATACTTGTTCATATTTTGACTTGCTTCTTGAAATTGTCAAGTATATACACAGAAACGTAGATATCAAATTTAGTGCACACAACACGCTTCTGGAATAACATTCATCATAGTAGCATTATGGACAAAAGTCTTGATTGTCTTC
>MJUT01033864.1:27470-65394 GCA_002080005.1 Gigantidas platifrons
AAAAGCCCCCCATAATGAAATAATCATAGAATCTTATTACATTTTTTTATATTGATGTTGATATGTAAGATATCTTAAAGATCAAAACTCACTCCTATTAAAAAAGGAGGAGTGGGGGAATTAATACAAAAAACTAAAATATTTTAAAAGCATAATTTTTCATTATTAAAGTCATTTATAAAGTGTAAAGAAAAATAATTCTGTTTAATTGTTTAAATTGAAATTAATGAGGTGAAGTTAATCAGGGATTGTTTTTATTGATAAACAATTGTTTTTACATTTATAACATTTGAAATTATTAAAAGTAATGAATGAGTTATTTTCTCATCCTGTTTGTTATATACTATAATGATTTTTTTATTACTTTATTTTTACTTTCTTTGATGAGGGTTATTATAATTCTTAAACAAATATTTCAATTGTTTATGATATATTCAAGTTCAAATAATAACATATTATGAAAAATGGTATTCAAAATAATGTTAACCCATAAATAGCAGTACAATAAGCCTAAAATGGGTTCAAATATACCAATATATAATAACTTGTACAATTCATTATTGGGGGGCTTTTGTCCAGGGTGCTTTTGTCCGGGGGCTTATGTCCGGGGGGATTTTGTCCGGGGGGGGGACTTTTGTCCTAGACACAAAAAAACTATATCTTCGTTAAACCTCAATATAGATAAATGCCCCTTATAATGGTAAACTCACTACTCCGGACACCCACCGTCTATTAAATCGTAAAACAAATGGCACGAACAAGGAATACCCTCGCCCTTCGGTGCACATTAACACTATTATTAGAAAACGAACCAAAATCATCGGGGTACTGATTTCAATACATAGTCATTAACGGCTATACACCGTCTCTGGTACACATTGTTACTAGCACCAGCAAATAAATCACCGTCACCACAGCGTCTTATTTTTTTTTGTATCTGAAGGATGCACTGTAAACCTTACAGTTAAGACTTTGTCACCATTACTTATAGCTGGTAACAAGTAAGATATGCACAACTATTATCAATCGGCAACGAGTTGTCAAAATTCACCGTCACCGGAGAACCACCAAATCACTGGAACCTGAGAGCACCACTGTGCCACCAGCATCGTAAAAACCTATTAATTTAAAGACATTGTACCTTGATATGTCTCTTCATTTTCCAACAATAATAAGTTCTAACTTCCAATTGATCCGCCTGAGAAACCTGTTCTGCTATCGTTCTGCGAATGCGGAGTATTTATATGACAAATTGTAGCAAAGACATGCTTTTGACATAAACAAAAATCTACGCAGTCAAGCCAATATATATTTATATACACCGAGTCACGTCCGGAGAAATAAAATTTCAGACCAGTATACATCCGATCTGTTCCTCCACAATATCATCTGTAATTTTAGGAACTCTCCTGTTCATTCACACCCTCGTATATTTGACCATTATTATGTTTTCAGATAAACTCATATCTGCACAAAACATTTATGCATATTTATCGAGAAACCAATAGTTCCTACGATTTTTATATAATTCAATCAATATCCAATTATATTATAATAAAAACTAAACGACGGATCATAGATAAACAGTTCGCCCGCTGAAACATTGTACAACTCCTCTTCATTCACATCATTCACAAGTATCCATTACAATCAAAATACTATTTAAAAAATACCACCCCCCTTTTTTTTATTAAGAGAAGTATATAACATTATCAGGTGGATACATTTATGTTCAAGTCGCTTCAATTTAAAATAAATGGTCACGCTTAATTGACTTTTACCTGGTCCCCTGTTACTGTGCATGTAGTGCATTAGACCATGTCATAGTCAGGATGAACGTGACAGAATGTTTTTCTCTGGGTGTTTATAATGTGAGTATCAAGTTACAAGGAAGTTGGGGTACATTACCAATAGTTTATAATCTACGTACTGGTGTACAAGTTCAAACAAGAGGAAAGGAGAGGTTTGAGGTAAGCATAGTTTAGTATTTAAATAATATATAACAATTATTATGGTTTTTTTTACATTTTCACATATTATTCCAGAACGTGTCGTTCACGGATTTCCTTGATAGAAGGTTGCTGCTAAAATGGGAAGCTACTGAACCAAACGTTTCCGTAATGGAGAATACACTTCACTGTAGATTCTTAAAAATAATCAACGAGACCCGTAAGAATCTACAAGTTGGAGTGTATTCTCTAATACATTTCCATTTGCAACAGTGATTGCTATATTGATGTTTAGAAAGCCAAATAAGACAGAACAGAAATAAAACGATCATTTGTTATCGGCATACGTACTTTCGATTCTCATTTATATTTAGATATTTCAAGGTTTGTTAAGGTTCATAAATCTTCACCTATTGTCTGTCCGATTTCGAATTACACGCGGTCGTTTCGTTAAAATATTTAACAATTAAAAGCTCATTGGAATTATAAAAATTTGAGGATATCTCTGTGCCATTGTTATACATTGGTTTTATGAGATTAAAGATATATAATAATAATAGCATAGTTTTAAAAGCATACCCAATGCTAACTGGTTCTTCATTATGTACTGGTTTCCCAGCCATGTGTTTTGCCGACTCTTGTAATAACCTAACAAAACGTTACTAGTTGTACCAGAAAAGAAAGACATTAAGATCATGTGACCATTTTATTGTAACAAATAATAACACTTGATGAACAATATGTGTCAAATAAATGTATAAAATAGAGAATCACGTGTATAGGACCTGATGGTATATCTCTGAAATACATGTGTCAAATCAATGTATAATATAGAGAATCATGTGTATAGGACCTGATGGTAAATCTCTGAGAACAATATGTGTCAAATAAATGTATATTATAGAGAGCCATGTGTATAGGATCTGATGGTAAATCTCTGAGAACAATATGTGTCCAATAAATGTGTATTATAGAGAGCCATGTGTATAGGATGTGATGGTAAATCTCTGTGAACAATATGTGTCAAATAAATGAATAATATAGAGAGCCACGTGTATATGATCTGATGGTAAATATCTGAGAACAATATGTGTCAAATAAATGTATAATATAGAGAACCACGTGTATATGATCTGATGGTAAATCTCTGAAAACAACATGTGTCAAATAAATGTATATTATAGAGAGCCATGTGTATAGGATGTGATGGTAAATCTCTGAAAACAATATGTGTCAAATAAATGTATAATATAGAGAACCACGTGTATAGGATCTGATGGTAAATTTCTGAAAACAGTATGTGTCAAATAAATGTATAATATAGAGAATCTCGTGTATAGGATCTGATGGTAAATCTTTTAAGCCGTGCTCTGTAATAAAAATCCCCCAACGATTGAAACTCAATTCAATACTAAAATATTATTCAAGAATTAAACACTTCTTGAAAAGTATTCACATAGGCCAATATGACGCAGTATGTTGTGGTAATATAAAGGTATCTTAAATCTAAAGTTGATTTTTCTGTGGAGGTAAAATTAGCGTTTTTGAGCTCTGTTCTCTGGCGTATTTGGGGCTTTTGATATGTTAAATAAACAGTAATAACGGAAACGGTTGAAACTTAGGAATATACTTTGTTCGTATGTAGAACGTTTGAGTTCCACAAAAATGATGACATCTTTCCGTCTAGCTGTTGTAGTCTATGGTCGGGTGGCATACAGGTGGCATTAATGACCAATTATACAATATGCTGTAAAGTCAGAAATGGAATACAATACATTATTCCAAATAAAATCCAATTTTCAAAGGAAGCATTTTGAATTTCAAATAGATGTTAACAAAGACTCCATTATTTCCTGTATAGAACCAAAAACTGCAAAACTTATTCCATATTCTAACATGACCTCCTTCTTTCGCTTGTTAACAAACGAGCGAGTTATCCATTCGGTATAATCTCATTAGTATATGCGCCGGTGAATGTGACTGACTTTATTTGTTTGTGTTCAAAAATATTTACATAGGTATTTCGTACTCGGTTCACATTCTAATTCCTGATGTTGTGAATTTGAATCTCGAACAGAGCGAGTTGTACAACATTATGTGATACAGCTTGTCAGTGACCTGCGACAGGTCGGTGCATGGTTTTCTCCGGGTCTTGCGGTTTCCTGTACCAATAAAACTGACCGACACGATATAGCTAAAATATTATTGAAAGTGGCTTTAAACACCATCAACAAACAAACAGACACATTCTATTCTCTCCATGTTGTACATTTTTTCTTTTTAACCTCAGTAAAATTTGCAAAGATTGCATTGCTCTCAGACTGAGCATCAAGTTGTGTTGATATACAACCAATCAAAGTCCGCATCTGAGGCATCACAAAACAACCCCACAGTCAAATATTTCATTGATATTCAGTTTACTTAACTTATCTCCAATTGATTTCATATTCCTATAGTTAGTAGAGTAATTCATTCAAAGCTGATTAGTCTAATTTTACACAAGCTTGCCAACTGGCCATATCAAGTACACATTTATGCAAATATCTTGTATGTATTCTAACTCGATCACCAAATACTGTGTACATTGATATCAGCTGACCGACAAAACTAGCCAAAATCTCACCACTAAACATAACTTTTCTGATACTTACTTGTTTTGATGCATAACAACTATCGTTTGATCTATTCTATCTTTATTACTGCAAAACATAACAATTTCAGCAACGCTACTTTCAACTATATTTCAGTTATATCGTGGCGGTCAGTTTTATTGCTTGAGGAAACCGGAGGACCCGGAGAAAACCACCGACCTGTCACAAGTCACTGACAACTTTATCAAATAATTTTGTACACATCGCCCTGATCAAGAGCGAATTCGCAACATCAGTTGTAATAGACAATGCTTGCATAGGTTGTCCAACTACCATACGATCACGGCCACGACGGCCCCTCCAAGTGTTTTTATTTGTATTTATCTCATTCGTGTATTTCATATTGTTTGTGACATATCGGATGAAATATAGGTTTTTCTAACCTCATTAAGTCTATACAAATTTGCACCAACATTATTTAAGCATTTTTCTTTGATTACGAGTTTTCTTGACATGTATCCATCAAGTTCCTCCTTGTTTCCATTGATAAACTTCGTTCAGGTTTGACATTGTTACTTTTGTCTTTGTTGTCTTCTCCCTGTAGAAAGGTGGTTGTCGTTTTCTTGATTTTGTTCTGCCTTTGATCACATTTCATCCGTTGTTCCAGCTCTGTTCATCCTTTTGTCGTGCTCGGGATCATCTGCTATGGGGTTCATTGCGTATTCTTGTACCAGTCGCCATCCCAACTCAGACGAATCGGCCAGTTTTGTAATATTTTGCCAATTATGTACTAAGTCAATACCTTCAGGTATGTTCTCCTTAGCTGCTTCCACTTTCTGTGGGATTTCTTCCGGAACGTGCTTCTGTCAACTTTGACATTGTTTTTTACGTCGTGTTTGAATTGGTTTACGTTTCCTTTTCTCTGAAATGTGTAATAATCAGAAAGACTTTCCTTGATCTTATTTTGGCTGCTTATGACCTTTGGTTTATTGCTTCTAAAACTTTAAATTATTTGGCTTTCTAATCTTTTGATTTTGAGCGTATACCTGATGAAGTTAATTGCAGAAACACGTCGTGCTGACTAAATTTGATGTCTACGTTGTTATTACTATCCCTGGGTCGATACCTCTGCTGATGGACCGTGAACTATTAGTTTCCGGGGGTATCATCCTTTCAGTGATAAGTGCTTCTTCACTGTCAGGGTTTATTGCTCTCAACGAGTGTGGTAGATTGTAATTTTAAAACCCTGTAGAAATCAAATTAAAGACTATACAATTGGTATATGCTGCTTTACTGGTAAACATGCAACATTACAGAGTAAGAACAATGTGTTGGTATCAGCTGCTTTACTGGTAAGCATGCAGCATTACGGAATAAGAACAATGTCTCGGTATCAGCTGCTTTACTGGTAAGCATGCAGCATTACAGAGTAAGAACAATGTCTCGGTATCAGCTGCTTTACTGGTAAGCATGCAACATTACGGAATAAGAACAATGTGTTGGTATCAGCTGCTTTACTGGTAAACATGCAGCATTACAGAATAAGAACAATGTGTTGGTATCCGCTGCTTTACTGGTAAGCATGCAGCATTACGGAATAAGAACAATGTGTTGGTATCAGCTGCTTTACTGGTAAGCATGCAGCATTACGGAATAAGAACAATGTGTTGGTATCAGCTGCTTTACTGGTAAGCATGCAGCATTACGGAATAAGAACAATGTGTTGGTATCAGCTGCTTTACTGGTAAACATGCAGCATTACGGAATAAGAACAATGTGTTGGTATCAGCTGCTTTACTGGTAAGCATGCATCATTACGGATTAAGAACAATGTCTCGGTATCAGCTGCTTTACTGGTAAGCATGCAGCATTACGGAATAAGAACAGTGTATCGGTATCAGCTGCTTTACTGGTAAGCATACAACATTACGGAGTAAGAACAATGTCTCGGTATCAGAATAACGTGTCCATGTGTAGTGACATGTCTATCTGGGAACTTGCTTTAGTATGTTGGTACACTGTACCCAAACGAATAAAAAGAACCACAAATAACATTTTAGATAGCACAAAGGACATTTAATTATATGGAAAATAAAATGTAATACATGTCATTTGATGAAAGAAATGCATAATAAATATTTTATTTAGTGTTTTATTTGTTATTTAAACATCAAACAAATTGTACAATGTACAATTCTCGATTGGTATCGATATGGTACAGTAATTGAATATTTGTGTGATGTAAAAACATTTCAGAATGCTTATAAACTTCATAAGTCTACATTAAAGAGTCAGATGTTAACACACAGATACAAATTGAAGTTAATATATATATAGAAATGATTTCTTTTTTCGGGAAATGTCCAAAATCTACAATTATCATAGATTTGCTGACTTTCATTATCAAAACAAACAAATATGTAGTAGCAATCGAAGAAAAATCGATACCCCTAACCCACACATATGTAGCCCCTCAAATGTCTGACTTAGTACATGTACTTCAATAAATAGGGGCAGAGTCAAACTAAGTATAATATGCCCCCCCCCAATAAATAAGGGCAGAGTCAAACTAAGTATATATCCCCCCACACTTAGTGAAATGATGAAGTAAAAATTTAAATGTTATTTCAGACTTACTTTATACAGTTTTTAAGTAATTTGAAGGACGCACATAAAGTAATACAATCAACAGTAGGTTTACATCAACTATATATACACTTTGTAAAAATAACAGTATCCGGTATATCAATATATTCAGGTAGCTTCAATATAAAATAATATGGCACGTTTGGTTTGACTTTTAATAAAAAGCTGCATTGTTAGCATTCATTAACAATGACGATTTAATGTTGTAAATACAATGTTAAGTTGAGGATGAACGTGACAGAATTTAAATAAAATATGTTTGGTATTTACAACGTTCACTTGAGTTTGAAGTTACAAGGAAGTCACATTACATTACCAATAATATATATTCTACGTACTGTATGTCGACATCTTATTTCTGGTTAGGGTTAGAGTTAACCCTAACCCTAACCCTTATTTTTTTTAAATGACAAATGAAATGATTAGTGTCATAAGATAACTGACCTAATAATCTCAGAAACACAAACATTACATGTTCTGACATAACATTGGCTTGAAGAAAACTCCACAATATAAATGATAATGCTTCTTCACTGTCAGGGTTTATTGCTCTCACCGAGTGTGGTAGATTGTGATTTTAAAACCCTGTAGAAATCAAATTAAAGACTATAAAATTGGTATTTGCTGCCTTACTGGTAAACATGCAGCATTACGGAGTAAGAACAAGGTGTCGGTATCAGCATAACGTGTCCAAGCATAGCGACATATCTATCTGGGGACTTGCTTCAGTGAGCTGGTACTTTGTACACAAACGAATAAAAAGGGCCACAAATAACATTTTAAAGAGCACAAAGGACATTTAATTATATGGAAATTAAAATGTAATACATGTCATTTGATGAAAGAAATGCATAATAAATATTATATTTAGTGTTTTATTAGTAATTTAAACATTAAAGAAATTGTACAATTCCCCATTGGTATCGATATGGTACAGTAATGAATATTTGTGTGATGTAAAAACATTTAAGAATTTTTATAAACTTCATAAGTCTACAGTAAATAATCAGATGGTAAACACACAGATACAATACAAATTGAGGTTAATATATAGAAATGATTTTTTTTTCGGGAAATGTCAAAAATTTACAATTATCATAGATTTGATTTTCATTATCAAAGCAAACGAATATGTAGTAGCAATCGAGGAAAAATCGAGACCCCTAACCCACACATATGTAGCCCCTCAAATGTCTGACTTAGTACATGTACTTCAATAAATAAAGGCGGAGTCAAACTAGTATTTCACCGTATTGCCTATCACAAATAGCAATGTGAGTTCGAATCCCGCTCAGGCGAGATGTACTTGATACATCATTATGTGATAAAGTTTGTCAGTGACTTGCGACAGGTCGATTTTTTTTCTTATGGTACTTCGGTTTCCTCTACCAATAAAACTGACCACCACAATATAACTGAAATATTGTTGAAAGTTGCATTAAATACCATAACAACCTATTTTTAAAGTTCACGGACTTCGTTCTGAATATAAGTTATGTCAGATTTAATACACCTGTATCTTGTCTTGTATATATTGACCAATTCCTCGTGTAAACAATTGGTTGATATTTTTGTAATAAAGTTACTATGAAGAGTCATTTACACATTTTTAAGCATAGTACTATGAGCACCCTACCCGTGTTGTTAGACGGAAGTTTTCAAGCATAAGACAAACTTTAGAAAAAGCCAACAGGCTTGTTTCCTTTTTTTAAAGGTCAACCTATTTATTACAATACATATGCTAATCGAGTAGACATTTTAACATATATAAAGACGGATGATTTGATTTTGATTTGATTTTGGTGTTTAACGCCACTTTCAGCAATATTTCAGCTATATCATGGCGATCAGGTTTAGTGGTGGACGAAGCCGGAGAGAATCACCGACCACGGGCAAGCAACTGGTAAACTTTATCACTTGAGAGTCGAGTGCACCTTTTTTGTAATTTACAAAGCCGGGCGCGATCCCACGTCGTATTGGTGATAGGCTTGCATGAGTTGTTAGGTAATCCAACTACTTAACTCATTTAGCCACTCGGGCCCTCAAGACGGATGACAGAAAGGTTAATTGACACAATGTTTACAATACATGTGATAATCGAGTAGACTTTTTTTCGGATACTTACATAAAACTAATATTCAATACCCGTAAGTCCAAAAATATTAAAAACATGCTTTTGGGCCTAAAATAGTAAATCGCTAAAGTTCATATACACAAAAAAAGGAATACCTTGTAGATCCTCAAACAATAATCCATTGTCCGAACAATAGTGTGACGTCAGAGAAATGTACTAACATGCACTAATATCTAATATACATGAATAAACATAGGATAATACTTAAGATACACGGATACACATATGATAATACCTAAGATACAGTACATGAATAAACATAGGATAATACCTAAGAGAGATGAATAAACATGGCATAATAGCTAAGATACATGAATAAACATAGGGTAATACATAAAATACATGAATAAACATAGGATAATACTTAAGATACATGGATAAACATAGGATAATACATAAAATATATGAATAAACATAGGATAATACTCAAGATACATGGATAAACACAAGATATTACCAAAGAGACTTGAATAAACATAGGATAATACCTAAGATACATGAATAAACATAGGATAATACCTAAGACATATGAATAAACATAGGATATTACCTAAGAGACGAATAAACATAGGATAATACCTAAGATGCACGAATAAACATCGGATAATACATAAAATACATGAATAAACATAGGATAATACCTAAGATACATGAATAAACATAGGATAATACCTAAGATACATGAATAAACATAGGATATTACCTAAGAGACGAATAAACATAGGATAATACCTAAGATACATGAATAAACATAGTATAATACATAATATACATGGATAAACATAGGATAATGCACAAGATACATGAATAAACATAAGATAATACATAAGAGACCTGAATAAACATAGGATAATACCTAAGATACATAAATAAACATAGGATAATAGCTAAGATACACGAATAAACATAGTATAATACCTAAGATACATAAATAAACATAGGATAAAAGCTAAGATACACGAATAAACATAAGATAGTACCTAAGATGCATGAATAAACATAGGATAATACATAATATACATGAATAAACATAGGATAATAGCTAAGATACACGAATAAACATAGGATAATTCCTAAAATACTTGAATAAACATAAGATAGTACCTAAGATGCATGAATAAACATAGGATAATACCTAACCTACAGGAATAAACATATGATAATACCTTACATACATGAAAAAACGTTGGATAATACATAATATAAACATAGGATAATAGAAAGACAAGACATAACTCTGTTTTCTTGAAAAATAAAAACAATACTGAAAAATATCTGAATAATTTTCTTCTACATGAAGGTAACCAGTCTTCAATGAATACATGTATATATTAATGTGTAGAATAAACAAGTCAGTATTATCATTATTTGTTAATTTACTACTGTAATACATGACGAATCATAGCACATTAATGACATAGACACAATTAACTACATCATATACATCTCAGCTAGCAGATGATTATAAGCCACCTCTGATATCTTAGCTAGCAAATGATTATGAACCACCTCTCACATCTTAGCTAGCAAATGATTATAAGCCACCTCTCAAATCTTAGGTAGCATATGATTATAAGCCACCTCTCACATCTTAGCTAGTCAATGATAATAAGCCACCTCTAAAATCTTAGATAGCCAATGATTATAAGCCACCTCTCACATCTTAGCTAGTCAATGATTATAAGCCACCTCTCGTCCTTTTCAGCGTCAGCTACATTTCGTCGTCGCAGGGGGACGGTTTTATCTGGATGCAGCCAACCTGTCAGAATGAGCTTAATAAAACATGTGTTGTAGGAAGAAGCAGAATAAGTCATGATTAGGACATACCCCCAATAAAAATACATATCAATGTTAGAGGACACGTTTCCATTAGATCTTTCACTCAAATGTGTATATATATTGACATGCCTGATTTAAATGAAGTATTGCACTGATTGTCTAAAACTGATATCATTACTTCACTAACAAATTCAAACTACCATACGATCAATGGCCGCGACGGCCTCTAAATTCACAAAACACTTCACAGATAACTAAAGTCCAAGCAACTCCAATCCCACTTATAACCGATGAACTACCAAAAAACTAAAAACTAAAATTATAAAAACACGAACCCAATAGGGGTGACCTCAAGTACTCCTTCGGCAGGGATATCAGTTCCTTCTCCACTAGTTGCACCCGTCGTGTTACTCTTGTGGCAAACGAAGTGATGATTTCGACTGAACCACTAGGAACCATTGGTTAAGTAGCTTCAATATTAGTAGCAACACTCTATAAACGGAATCATGATAGGAACAACAAGCTTTTGAATATCGGATCAATTGAAGGGCATATACTCCATATGCAGGTGCTGCTATAATATGGAAAGGTCACAATGCAAAAATTGAAATCATCTCGTTTGTCGTACAAATTCGTTCTTATCCGCCTCTCACTTCAATTTCGAGGTGCTGATCAAGGTATGAAGCAGGCCTAGCTGTATCTGTGGTATCATTTATTTCCATCTCAAAGAAAGACACGATCAACGAAATCAGCAAGCTGTTTTAGTGAAAGATATCATCTATATAGCGTAGGGTAAAATTAAAGAACTGAACTAGCTTCTTTTCGTTTTCCTTTAGAAAACAATGTATGAAGTCTGCCTCGAACGAATAAAGGAACAAGTCGGCAAAAAGGAACAGTCGATATCCATGGGAATGCTGACTCCTGTTGAGAACACACGTTTCCCAAACAAAACAAACATATTGTCAATAAAAAAATGTGTTGGTAGAATCAGAGTGTTTCAACAACATATAAAAATTACTGCTAATTAAAAAATATTTTATCTTTATAGACTGACGAAGAAAAATGCAATTTCTTATAACTACAACATTTGCTGTGTTTTCACTTGTTGGTGTGGCTTCATCATGTCCTAGTGTCTGTAGTTGTACTGACTCTCCACGGGGACCAACTGTTAATTGCAGCAATCGAGGACTAGTCAGTATTCCAAAAGATATACCGACTAATACTTATATTTTGTAAGTCTATTCTCTGATTATATATATTATTTAGAAGATATAATTTTTCTTCCCGAAATCTACGATGTATTACCTTTCGATACTTCAGTAAATAAGGGTAATAACAAAATTACCGAACACCGAGCAATCTTATAAAGGAAAAGCCAAAACTCATAAATCAATAAACAGACAAAATCAGTCAACAACCGGAAAACTGGGAAACCGCAATGGCCCTGACTTGGTGCAGGCATTTCTAAAGAAATGGTGGATTGAATCAGACTTTACGGCGCCAAACCTCTCTCTTCCATTACGGTTCAAAGGTTCCTGTTGTCACTATGACAGCATTTATAACAATACTGGAGCAAAATAGGTAAAATAGTAGTCAAACAGTACTAAATTCAGTTAGGAGGGTATCTAATATATCTCGTGAACCATCACCATCAATAACTATGAGTCCTTTGAAGTATTTTAATTACGACAGTAGATGTCAAAAATATTTTTACGTCACACTTTCACAAAAAATTTCTTTGACATTGTAAACCACGTATACCAAATCCTTATCTTTATTCATTTTCACTATGTGAAAATGTATCTTTACTATTGTATCTGCAGAGACAGAATATATTTCGACAAGATCTTGATATCGGAATATAAACTTTTTAAGAGATCGAATAAGGCGAATCTTTTCATAGGCCTGGTCCAGTAGCCTGTTTTTCAGACAAAGATGACGCTTCAAGAAATCAAAATAATTGCTACTGGCTCTTGCATAACGAACCAATTGCGAGATGTAAACACCATATGCAGAAGAAGCTGGTATATTGCTGCACATATTAGGAAAATTTATGATTTTAAAATTGAAGTCATCTCGTTTATCATAAATTTTAGTACTGATTTGACCACTGTCGTCAAATTCGAGGTATAAGTCCAAAATGATGCGGACGAAGCTGTATCTGTGGTCTCTTTTATATCCAGCTCCGGAGGATATATCAATGGAAGAAATTCTGCAATTCTAGAATTATTGATAGATAAAACGTCATCAATATACCTGTATGTGAAAGTAAAGGCTCTAGCTTCATGAATCGTCTTATCTTTAACAAGTTTTTGAAGAAACCCCGACTCATATGAGTATAAAAATAAATCGGATAGAAGAGGGGCACAATTCGTACCCATTGGTATGCCGACGACCTGCTGAAACAATGTCCCTCCAAAGTAGACACATATGTTATCGATCAGGAATTCCAGCATACTGATCACTTGTTCCTCGGAGTAGCATGTTTTAACGTATATACTGTCTGTCGGAAGAAACCAAGGTCAACAAAATATGTATATTACGTATGTCGATAACTGTACAGTCATCAATTTGTTACTACGAAAGGAACAAAACTGTAAATAAAATAATTAACAATTTTGAATGCACAGTTTAATGATAGCAACGATATAACATGGTTAGAAATGTTATTTGTTTCGCTGAAATACATATGGAATTGTTGATAAAGTTAACTAGATTTAAATCGTGTTTGGTATGTAATCAATGACAAACATGTTGCACTACTATTCCTTTAAATATATATGAGGAATGCATTCCTGTTGCATAATTTAAGTTATTGCTAATGTTGGCGTTAAACACCAATCAATCAATCAGTCATAATTTAAGTAAATGAATTTAATAGAAAAAAAATTCCCTAAAAACTATATATACTATGTTGTGTTTCCATTGAGCGTGAAACCGAGTACACCATTGTCTGTACTAAAGCTGAGTACACCATTGTCTGTACTAGAGCTGAGTACACCAGTGTCTGTACTAAAGCTGAGTACACCATTGTCTGTGCTAAAGCTGAGTACACCATTGTATGTACTAAAGCTGAGTACACCATTGTCTGTACTAGAGATGAGTACACCATTGTCTGTACTAAAGCTGAGTACACCATTGTCTTTATTGTAATTACGTTGTCAATAATACAGTCTGCATTAAATAATACATTCTACAGTAAATGATAGAGTATACAGTAAATGATCCAGTCAACATTTAATGATACGGTCTAAATTAAATGATACAGTCTGCATTAAATGATACAGTCTACATTAAATGATACAGTCTGCATTAACTGACACAATATGCATTGAATGATACAGTCTGCATTGATTAATTCAGTCTACATTAAATGATACAGTCTGCATTAAATGATACAGTCTGCATTAAATGATACAGTCTACATTAAAACATACAGTTCGCATTAAATGATACAGTCTACATTAAATGATACAGTCTACATTTCATAACTCCTTGAATCTGCCTCGAGTTGCATTATTTGGTGCTTACTGAATAACATAATACCTACTTGTGTAGTGCTTCTTGAATACAGGTAATGCATTCATACACAAGTTCAACAGTACGAATACATATTAATATATACATATATATCATATGATGATCCGTATAATTTTAAATGGACTTATATAGTTTTTGATGAAACCTTATGCCTCACAAAAATATATATCATTATCACGAAGAATATATTGTTTTAGACATCAAAGAAAGTCATATATTCCACAAAGGTTAAACTAGAGGTTTTCTTTATTATTTACAGAGATGTATCCAGCAATAACATAGCAGAAATAAAAGTGGACACTTTAAATCTACCAGTTTTACATCAACTGTAAGTACATTGTAGTAGATTAATTCAAATGTAATATTGAAGAGTAATGTAATATGGTAGATAACATATGAGTTTCTCTTTCAGAGTATAATTTAAACTGAAATGATTTGATATTGGACATTAAGAGCACCTCAGAGTTTACAAAATTATAAATGCCGTATATTAAGACATACACAAAGTATATTAATATGAATGGAGGAAAACCAATGATTTATTTGATGACGAAGGCATAATAATCAGAGGTGATATCAATACATTTTAGTGAATCTTATATAGGTACAAAAAAATGTACATCGTCGGTAAATATAACATCAATGTGTAGAGGCATATAAAATAGGTAGAACTATATAGATATTTTATCCTGGAATGTCAAGAAAGTGAAAAAGCTACAAAATTTTATAAAAAGAGCTGACACATGTTGGATAATTGTAAAATAGACAAATAAAAAGAGCTGACACATGTTGGATAATTATAAATTAAACAAATAAAAAGGGCTGATACATGTTGGATAATTATAAAATAGACAAATGACAAGAGATAGCACATAGTAGACCTTGACTGTTTTATCAATATCATGACAGGTAATATTACATGACATAGTAGACATTGTCTGTGTTATCAATGGCATGACAGGTAATATTAGATGACAATGTAGACATTGGCTGTGCTATCAATATCATGATAGGTAATATTACATGAAATAGTAGACATTGACTGTGATATCAATATCATTCTATGTAATATTATATGACATAGTAGATATTGTCTGTGTTATCAATATCATGATAGGTAGTAGTATATGACATAGAAGACATTGGCAGTCCTATCAATATCATGATAGGTAATATTAGATGACATAGTAGACATTGACTGTGTTATGAATATCACAATAGGTAATATTATATGACATAGCACACATTGACTGTGTTATCAATATCATGATTGGTAATAGCAGATGACATAGTATACATTGCCTATGTAATTAATATCATGATTGGTAATATTAGATGACAGAGTAGACATTGACTGTGCTATCTATACCATGATATGCAACATTAGATGACATAGTAGATATTGACTATGTTATCAATATCATGATTGGTAATAGCAGATGACATAGTAGACATTATATGTGTTATCCATGCCTGGTTAGGTAATATTGGATGACAGAGTAGACATTGACTGTGTTATCAATATCATGTTAGGTAATATTAGATGACATAGTAGACATTGAGTATGTTATCAATATCATGATTGGTAATATTAGATGACATAGTAGACAATGACTATGTTATCAATATCATGATTGGTAATATTAGATGACATAGTAGACAATGACTATGTGATCAATATCATGATTGGTAATATTAGATAACATAGTAGACATTGACTGTGATCAATATCATGATTGGTAATATTAGATGACATAGTAGACATTGTATGTGTTATCAATATCCTTATATGTAATATTGGATGACATAGTAGACATTGACTGTGTTATCAATAACATGATAGGTAATATTAGATGACATAGTAGACATTGACTGTGTTATCAATATCATGATAGGCAATATTAGATGACATAATAGACATTGACTGTGTTATCATTATCCTTATATGTAATATTAGATAACATAGTAGACATTGACTGTGTTATCAATATCAATATAGGTAATATTAGATGACATATTATACATTGACTGTGTTATCAATGCCTGGTTAGGTAATATTAGATGACATAGCAGACATTGACTGCGTTATTAATATCATGATATGTAATATCAGATGACATAATGGACATTGACTGTGTTATTAATATCATGATAGGTAATATTAGATGACATAATAGACATTGACTGTGTTATCATTATCCTTATATGTAATATTAGATGACATAGTAGACATTGTATGTGTTATCAATATCCTTATATGTAATATTGGATGACATAGTAGACATTGACTGTGTTATCAATATCATGATAGGTAATAACAGATGACATACTGGACATTGACTGTGGTATTAATATCATGATAGGTAATATTAGATGACATAATAGACATTGACTGTGTTATCATTATCCTTATATGTAATATTAGATGACATAGTAGACATTGTATGTGTTATCAATATCCTTATATGTAATATTGGATGACATAGTAGACATTGACTGTGTTATCAATATCATGATAGGTAATATTAGATGACATAGTAGACATTGACTGTGTTATCAATATCAATATAGGTAATATTAGATGACATAGTAGACATTGACTGTGTTATCAATATCGTGATAGGTAATATTAGATGACATAATAGACATTGACTGTGTTATCATTATCCTTATATGTAATATTAGATGACATAGTAGACATTGTATGTGTTATCAATATCCTTATATGTAATATTGGATGACATAGTAGACATTGACTGTGTTATCAATATCATGATAGGTAATATTAAATGACATAATAGACATTGACTGTGTTATCATTATCCTTATATGTAATATTAGATGACATAGTAGACATTGACTGTGTTATCAATATCAATATAGGTAATATTAGATGACATATTATACATTGACTGTGTTATCATTGCCTGGTTAGGTAATATTAGATGACATAGCAGACATTGACTGCGTTATTAATATCATGATATGTAATATCAGATGACATAGTGGACATTGACTGTGTTATTAATATCATGATAGGTAATATTAGATGACATATTTGACATTGACTGTGCTATCTATATCATGATATCAATATTAGATGACATAGTAGACATTGACTGTGTTATCAATATCATGATAGGTAATATTAGATGACATAGTAGACATTGACTGTGTTATCAATATCACGATAGGTAATATTAGATGACATAGTAGACATTGACTGTGTTATCAATATCACGAAAGGTAATATTAGATGACATAGTATACATTGTGTGTGCTGTCAATATCATGATAGGTAATATTAGATGACACAGTAGACATTGTGTGTGCTGGCAATATCATGATAGGTAATATTAGATGACACAGTAGACATTGTGTGTGCTGTCAATGTCATGATAGGTAATATTAGATGACATAGTAGACATTGACTGTGGTATCAATAGATAGTATTAAATGATATATTAGATATTGACTGACCATGATAGGTATTATTATATGATTGAACTTTGTCTAATTGTCTAAATGTTTCTAATTGTCTGAAATCAACTTGAAAAGTAATGCGTACGTGTGATGTCAACCTCAAATGAGCTCAAATTAGCTCATAGGTAGTATGGACTGTAATGTCACCCCAATTCGGGCTAAAAATAGAAATATAGATTCGAGAATTCCACGGTTCAATCAAATTTTTCGTCTGTCGGTAACATTGGCCAATCAATGTGCGTCTTTCATCCGGGGTTCCTACACAAAAAAAAATAAAATGGACGACGAATTGCCGTCTGCACGGTTTGCCACAGTGGACGAGGCTGAATTCAGAAGAATCTTGAAAGAAAAAGATGCCAACACCACGCGCCGAGCAACAAATAGATCTGTCAAAATATTACGGACATATTTAAAAGCTAAAAATATAACGGAAACGTTTTTTCCATGTATAATCATATAATAAAGCGATTATTGACGTTGGAATAGGTTGCTACTGGCACTTATCAACCCTAAAAAAGGGATATTGACCTCGCCTTCGGCTCAGTGAATATAACTTTTTTCAGGTTGATAAATCCCTGTAGCAACCTATATCAAATTCAATAATTGTATAATATTTGATGACATAGTAGACTTTGACTGTGTTATCAATATCAATATAGGTAATATTAGATGACATAGTTGATATAGGCTCTATTATCAATATCCTTATATGTAATATTAGATGACATAGTAGACATTGATTGTGTTAGCAATACCATTGTCGATAATACTATTTGGCAGAGTCGAGATGTACTGTGTTATCAATTACATTATCTGTAATATTAGATGACAGCAGACAATGCCGGTGTTATCTTACGATTTGTTCAGAATCCTCTCAATCCGTCGTGAAACCTAGTGTTTGTTAAATAGCCCCCCAATGTATCATGAAGCACAGTATTGTTGATTAACCGCCCAATGTATCATGCCGCAAAGTATTGTTGAATAGCTGCACAGTGTATCATGAAGCCCAGTATTGTTAAAAAGCTGTACAGTGTATCATAAATCCCAGTATTGTTAGATATCCGCCCAATATATCATTTAGCCCAGATTTACATAATAACAACTTGTTTGATCATGAAGCCCACTATTGTTAAATAGCCACCCAATGTATCATGAAGTCCAGTTAATGACTGATATTTTTAAAGCCTTATACTAGGGTATAACGTCAACTTCAATGGGCATCTTTTAAAATATTACAAGATATAGAACCTTGCTATTTATTCTCATTTTTCCATTTTAAGAACCCAACATTCTGACACAGTGTGTCTCCTTTTATTTACAAAAGGAACAAAACACCATTGAGTTAGGTAGTTCCCCTTTATTTTTTTTATGGATGTTTGTAACTATATTTTTATTTTTCTCCCAGGAACTATCTTTTGGTTTATCAAAGAAGTGGACCTATTCTAAACATACGAATTCAAATTTGGAACACTTCCATCACTTTCATTTTTCAACAAATTTTATTATTGCGTCACTGCGTAATCATTGGACGTTGTGCTGGCTACTGTTAAGCTGGAAACATTATGTACATCTAGCTAAGTCTTTATATGTTCATTTAGTTATTCTTTATATGTTCATCTATCTAAGTCTTAATATGTTTATCTAGCTAATTCTTTATACATTGTATGTACATCTAGCTAAGTCTTAATATGTTTATCTAGTTAAGTCTTAATATGTTCATCTAGTTAAGTCTTAATATGTACATCTAGCAAAGTCTTTATATGTACATCTAGCAAGTCTTAATATGTACATCTAGCTAAGTCTTAATATGTTCATCTTGCTAAGTTTTAATATGTTTATCTAGCTAAATCTGTATACATTGTATGTATATCTAACTAAATCTTAATATGTTTATCTAACTAAGTCTTTATATGTACATCTAGCTAAGTCTTAATATGTTTATCTTGCTAAGTCTTAATATGTGAATTAACATATTGTTTAATTTTCTCAATAAGCATCAATTGCATTAACTTATAAAAATTCCTAGTGACCTCTTTAGCAGTGAGTCACTTTCAAATTTGCAATGGTAAATTCAACGGGAGTCTGATTATCCTGTTTTAGCAATTTCTGAGCTTTTTCCGATACGACTACGATACCAAATCACATGTTATTAGAACGGCTTTTTTACTTCCTCGTAATTTGACCTTTATTATAAATCAAAGACCCGTAAGTGTTTAATAAATCCCAAACTTTGACTGACTTCTTTCAAACTTGAGACCCTTATATAGGTATGTTTTAACATCTCTAATATTCAGATGGGTTTTTTCTTTTTCTTAATAGTTTTTGTTTTTCTTTTTTTTCTTTGCTTTGTTTATTGGTCTTTATGCAAAATATGGAGAAACATTTTCTTGTTGGTTGATGGTATATATTGTGATGATAAATGAAGCTTGAATTACCCGAAACAGACGGTGTGACGTCACTTTCTTTCTCACTATTGCAGATACATGCCAGCGGAAAATGTACAATATATGCAATTAAAAGTTTTCCGCCATTCTTTCAACAATAAATTGTAGTGTATAATCTTTTTAATATGTAATTACGTATTTACAACTCTTTGCTACCATTTGGGTTTCCTTCTCTTGTATTATAACCTATGTGTTATTGCGTGTAATTGTTGTTGAATATTATTAATATTTTAAGATCTTTGAGGGGAAATGGGATTACCAGAGTAGAGGCCTGGTTCTTTAGTGGTATGCCAAACATTTCTGTGATGTAAGTATACTTTTCTACGGATAATCAACATACATATCAAAGCAGGAATACATTAACAAAAAAGCATGCACATAATGATATACTTAATTATTTACGTAGACCACTGAAGATATTTAAATCAGAATATTGTTTTTCACTTAACATGATAATCACATTAGCGACGACAACGAAAAACAAAACAAAATAACAAAATCTCCATAAATTTACAGAATCCGCGACAGGAAAACTCAGGATCTACAGAAGTCTAAGCATTTCCTGTATAATTAGTGGCACCCGTCGTACACAGAATCGTGTATAACCCAGAATCTACAGAAGTCTAAACATTTCCTGTATAATTAGTGACACCCGTCGTACACAGAATCCTGTATAACCCAGGATCTACAGAAGTCTAAGCACTTCACGTATAATTTTGTGACACCCGTCGAACACAGAATCCTGTATAACACAGGATCTATAGAAGTCTAAGCATTTCCTGTACAATTAGTGACACCCGTCGTACACAGAATCCAGTATAACCCATGATCTACAGAAGTCTAAGCATGTCCTGCATAATTAGTGACACCCGTCGTACACTTAATAATGTATGTAGAGTTAAATCTGTCTATACCGTATCCTGCCTGAGCCAGAATCCTGTATAACCCAGGATCTACAAAAGTCTAGACATTTCCTGTATAACCAAGGATCTACAGAAATCTAATCATTTCCTGTATAACCCAGGATCTACAGAAGTCTAAGCATTTCCTGTATAGCCCAGGATCTACAGAAGTGTAAACATTTCCTGTATCATTAGTGACACCCGTCGTACAGTTAATGATGTATGTAGAGTTAAACCTGTCTATACCGTATCCTGCCTGAGCCAGAATCATGTATAACACAGGATCTACAGAAGTCTAAACATTTCCTGTATAACCCAGGAGCTACAGAAGTGTAAGCATTTCCTGTATCATTAGTGACACCCGTCGTACAGTTAATGATGTATGTAGAGTTAAACCTGTCTATACCGCATCCTGCCTGAGCCAGAATCCTGTATTACCCATGATCTACATAAGTCTAAACATTTCCTGCATAATTAGTGACACCCGTCGTACACTTAATAATGTATGTAGAATTAAATCTCTCTATACCGTATCCTGCCTGAGCCAGAATCCTGTATAACCCAGGATCTACAAAAGTCTAAACATTTCCTGTATAACCAAGGATCTACAGAAATCTAAACATTTCCTGTATAACCCAGGATCTACAGAAGTCTAAATATTTCCTGCATAGCCCAGGATCTACAGAAGTCTAAACATTTCCTGTATCATTAGTGACACCCGTCGTACAGTTAATGATGTATGTAGAGTTAAACCTGTCTATACCGTATCCTGCCTGAGCCAGAATCATGTATAACCCAGGATCTACAGAAGTCTAAACATTTCCTGTATTACCCAGGATCTACAGAAGTGTAAACATTTCCTGTATCATTAGTGACACCCGTCGTACAGTTAATGATGTATGTAGAGTTAAACCTGTCTATACCACATCCTGCCTGAGCCAGAATCCTGTATAACCCAGGATCTACAGAAGTCTAAGCATTTCCTGTATAACCCAGGATCTACAGAAGTCTAAGCATTTCCTGTACAATTAGTGACACCCGTCGTACACAGAATCATGTATAACCCATGATCTACAGAAGTCTAAGCATTTCCTGTATACCCCAGGATCTACAGAAGTCTAAGCATTTCCTGTATCATTAGTGACACCCGTCGTACAATTAATGATGTACGTAGAGTTAAACCTGTCTATACCGTATCCTGCCTGAGCCAGAATCCTGTATAACCCAGGAACTACAGAAGTCTACACATTTCCTGTATAACCAAGGATCTACAGAAGTCTAAACATTTCCTGTATAACCCAGGATCTACAGAAGTCTAATCATTTCCTGTATAGCCCAGGATCTACAGAAGTCTAAGCATTTCCTGTATCATTAGTGACACCCGTCGTACAATTAATGATGTACGTAGAGTTAAACCTGTCTATACCGTATCCTGCCTGAGCCAGAATCCTGTATAATCCAGGAGCTACAGAAGTCTACACATTTCCTGTATAACCAAGGATCTACAGAAGTTTATACATTTCTTGTATAACCCAGGATCTACAGAAGTCTAAACATTTCCTGTATAACCCAGGATCTACAGAAGTCTAATCATTTCCTGTATAGCCCAGGATCTACAGAAGTCTAAACATTTCCTGTATCATTAGTGACACCCGTCGTACAGTTAATGATGTATGTAGAGTTAAACCTGTCTATACCGTATCCTGCCTGAGCCAAAATCCTGTATAACCCAGGAGCTACAGAAGGCTAAACATTTCCTGTATAACCCAGGGTCTACAGAAGTCTAAGCATTTCCTGTATTACCCAGGATCTACAGAAGTCTAACCATTACCAGTATAACCCAGGATCTCCAGAAGTCTAAACATTTCCTGTATCATTAGTGACACCCGTCGTACAGTTAATGATGTATGTAGTGTTAAGCCTGTCTACATCGAATCCTGGATAAACAGAATCATATCTAACCAAAATTCAAAGAAGTAACTATTTGGTACTTCAATCTTTATGAACCAAACACTTGTCTATTCCAAATACAAAGGTCAGTCCCAGGGAGGTTCGGTTTAGACAGGATCCAGTGTATATCATAAGTAGGTTATTTGTGTTATATTGACAAATCCTCAAATATTAAATGCATAAAAAATACCAATAACAAAGATGATATTAGTCATGTGAAGTTATGACTTTGCCATTGATTGGTTAAGATATGTACATAAGATGTTAGATATATGAGGTTATTACTTGGCTACTGATTGGTTAAGTTATGTTATAAAAGATGTTACACACATGAGGTTATAACTTGGTTATTGATTGGTTAAGCTTTGTTATGCAATATGTTAGACATATGAAATTATGACTTGGCTATTGATTGGCTGGGCTATGTTATATAAGATGTTAGACATATCAAGCTATAACTTGGCAATGGATTGGTCAATCTATGTTAGTGAAGATGTGAGACATATGAAGTTATAACTTGGATATTGATTGGCTAAGTTATGTTGTTATATATGTAAGACATCGCTATTGACTGATTAAGCATGTTAGTGAAAATGTCAGACGTATAAGGCTATAACTTGGCAGTTTAAATTTAGGATTTCAAATGCTTCTTACTTTATATCCCTTAATACGAATATGATCAAATAAGTCTAATATATACATCCACAGCAGGACATGTAATTCAGCATATATGTTATTACATCAATTGCATTATTTTAGAACACTATCGTTTCTTACTCTGAGGTTTTGATAATGCTTTAAGTTATAATGCTGTATTTAATGTAAGATATATTTCAGAGACATGAAAGACAACATTATATCATTTATAAGCGAAGAGGCGTTTCAGACAATACCATGGCAGACATACCTGTAAGTAGTATTATATTTTATATAATTGTGATATACCCAACATTTTGAACTTTATAAATATCGTCAGCTGACTGGTATGGCCGACATAATAATTACTTTGGTTGTCATCTATAACTCACATTCTGAACTTTATAAAAATCGTCAGCTGTATGGTATGGCCGACATAATAATTACATGTACTCTGGTTGTCTTCTATAACTGACATTCTGAACTTTATAAATACCGTCAGCTCTCTGATATGGCCGACAAAATAATTACTTTGGTTGTCATCTATAACTCACATTCTGAACTTTATAAATATCGTCCGCTGTCTGATATGGCCGACATAATAATTACTCTGGCTATCTTCTATAACCGACATTCTGAACCTTAGAAATATTGTCATCTATATGCTATGGCCAACATAATAATTACCCTGGCTGCCATCCACTACAAAGTCAAGAAATTCTGTATAGACCAATGTTTGTGCTTCAAATTATGAACCGCGTCTGAACATTTCGGCAAATTCTGAAAAGGTCTGAAGAGAGTCTGAACCGAGTTTGAACATTACTGCAAATTCTGAAAAAGTCAGAACATTCTGAAAATGATGAACAGGTTTTGAACAGTGTCAGAGCATTACTGAACATTCTTAAAAGTTTGAACGGGGTCTGAACATTCTGAAAAATCTAAGCAGATTCTGAACAGAGTCTGAACATTACTGAAAATTCTGAGCATTTTCTGAGCGTTCTGAATATTGCCTTTTTTAAATCGAAAGATCTCCATGCGATTTGACAAACGTTATCACATAATGTTGCATCGAATACATCTCGCTATGAAAGTGGTTCGAACTAACACCTTTGCTTGTGATAGGCTAATGGAACCTTTTGATATTTGAAAGATCTCCATACAAGTTCCGCATGCAGCCGATGTTCTTCGCCTCTTTACCACCTGCGTACTAGGGCATCTAGACCCTGGTCACCTGCTTACTAGTATCATCTAAACCCTGGTCACCAGCTTATTCGTAGCATCTTGACCCTGTTCACCTGCTTACTAGTATCATCTAGACCCGGGTCACCTGCTTATTAGTAGCATCTTGACCCTGTTCACCTGCTTACTAGTAGCATCTAGACCCTGGTCACCTGCTTAATAATAGCATCTAGACCCTGGTTACCTACTTACTAGTAGCATCTAGACCCTGGTCACCTGCCTTCTAGTAGTGTTTAGGCTCTGGTCACTTTTTACTAGTGGCATCTATACCCTAGTCACCTGCTTAGTAGTAGAATCTTGACCCTGGTCACCTGCTTACTAGTAGCACTTAGACCCTGGTTACCTGCTTACTAGTAGCACTTAGACCCTGGTTACCTGCTTACTAGTAGCACTTAGACCCTTGTCACCTGCTTACTTTTATCACTTAGACCCTGGTTACCTGCTTACTAGTAGCATCTACACCATGGTTTCCTTATTTGTAGCAACTAGACTATGGTCACTTGCTTACCAGTAGCAGCTAGACCCTGGTCACCTGCTTACTAGTAGCATATATACCCTGGTCACCTGCCTACTAGTAGCACTTAGACCCTGGCCACCTGTTCACTAGTAGCAGCTAGACCCTGGTCACCTGCTTACTAGTAGCACTTATACCCTGGTTACCTGCTTACTTGTAGCATATATACCCTGGTCACCTGCCTACTAGTAGCATCTAGACCTTGGTAACCTGTTCACTAGTAGCACCTAGACCCTGGTCACTTGCTTACTAGTAGCATCTAAACCCTCGTCACCTTCTTACTAGTTGCCTCAAGACCCTTGTCATCTGCTGACTAATAGCATCTACACCATGGTTTCCTTATTTGTAGCAACTAGACCATGGCCATTTGCTTACCAGTAGCAGCTAGACCCTGGTCACCTGTTTTCTAGTAGCACTTAGGCCCTGGTCACTCTCTTACTAGTAGCATCTAGACCCTGATCACCTGCTTAATATTAGGATCTAAACCCTTGTAACCTGCTTACTAGTAGCTTCTAGACCATGGTCTTCTACTTACTAGTTGCTTCTAGACCCTGGTCACCTGCTTAATAGTAGCACCAAGACCCTCGTCACCTGCACTACAAAGTCAAGAAATTCTGAATAGACCAATTTTTGTGCTAGAAATTCTGAACCTCGTCTGAACATTTCGGCAAATTCTGAAAAGGTCTGAAGAGAGCCTGAACCGAGTGTGAACATTACTGACAATTCTGAGCATTATCTGAACAGAGTCTGTGTGATATGACTGAGATCATAACTACTCTGGCTTCTTCTATAAGGGATATTCTGAACTTTATAAATATTGTCAGCTGTATGATAAGACCTAGAAAATAATTACTCTGGTTGGCATCTATCACCGACATTCTGAACTTGATAAATATTGTCAGTTGTGCGATATGGTCAACATACTAATTATTATGGTTGTCTTCTATTACCGCCATTCTGAATGATTGCTTTGATTTGTCTATGGCTTTTAGCTCCACTTTCACTAATATTTCTGTCATCTGGTGGAGGAAATTGGAGTACCCGTAGAAAACCACAGATCTGTCAATGACAAATGTTATCACAGAATGTTGCATCGAGTACACCTCTCTATGAAAGGGGTTCGAACTCACACCTTTGGTTCTGATAGGCTAGTGGAACATTTTGATATTTGAAAGATCTCCATACAGTTTCCACATGAAACCGATGTTCTTTGAGTCTTTACCACCTTCGTACTAGTGATATCTAGACTCTGGTCACCTGCTTACTATTAATAGTAATACCCTGATCACCTGCTTTCTAGTATCATCTGGACCCTGGCCACCTGCTTACTATTAGCATCAATACCTTGGTCACCTGCTTACTAGTAGCATCTAGACCCTGGTCATCTGCTTAATAGTAACATCTAGACCTTGGTAACCTACTTACTAGTAGCATATATACCCTGGTTACCTACTTATTACTAGCATCTAGACGTTGATCAGCTGCTTACTAGGAACATTTAGACCATGGTCACCTGCTTACTAGTAACATTTAGACCATGGTCACCTGCCTACTAGTAGCATCTAGACCCTGGTCACCTGCTTACTAGTATCATCTAGACCCTGGTCAACTGCTTATTAATATCATCTAGACCCTGATCACCTGCTTACTAGTAACATTTATGCCTTGGTAACCTACTTACTAGTAGCATATATACCCTGGTTACCTACTTACTAGTAGCATCTTGACCCTGGTCACCTGCTTTCTAGTAGCATTTAGACCCTGGTCATCTACTTATAAGTAGCACCAAGACCCTTGTCACCTGCATACTAATAGTTTCTAGACCCTGGTAGCATGCTTACTAGTAGCATCTAGACCTTGATCAGCTGCTTACTGGGAACATTTAGACCATGGTCACCGGCTTACTAGTAACATTTAGACCATGGTCACCTGCCTACTAGTAGCATCTACACCCTGGTCACTTGCTTACTAGTAGCACCTAGACCCTGATCACCTGCTAACTGATAGCACCTAAATCCTGGTCATCTGCTTACTAGGAACATTTAGACCATGGTCACCTGCTTACTAGTAGTATTTACCCCCTGGTCACCTGCGTACTAGTAGCATCTAGACCTTGGTCACCTGCTTACTAATAGCATCTAGACCCTGGTCACCTGCTTACTAGTAACATTTAGACCTTGGTCACCTACTTACTAGTAGCATATAGACCCTTCTTACCTATTTCCTAGTGGCATTTAGACCCTGATTACCTTCTTACTAGTAGCATCTAGAACCTTGTCACCTGCTTACTAGTAGCACATATACCCTGGTTACCTGCTTACTAGTAGCATCTAGGCCCTGGTCACCGTCTTACTAGTAGCATCTAGACCCTGGTCACTTGCTTACTAGTAGCACCTAGACCCTGATCACCTGCTAACTGATAGCACCTAAATCCTGGTCACCTTCTTACTAGTTGCCTCAAGACCCTTCTCACCTGCTGGCTAGTAGTATCTATATCATGGTCACCTTATATGTAGCAACTAAACCCTAGCCACTTGCTTACTAGTAGCATCTAGACCCTGGTCACCTGCTTTCTAGTAGCACTTAGGCCCTGGTCACTTTCTTACTAGTAGCATCTAGACACTGATCACCTGCTTAATAGTAGCATATTAACCCTTGTAACATGCTTACTAGTAGCTTCTAGACCGGGGTCACCTACTTACTAGTGGCTTCTAGACCCTCCTCACCTGCACTACAAAGTCAAGAAATTCTGAATAGACCAATTTTTGTGCTAGAAATTCTGAACAGAGTGTGAACATTACTGAACATTCTGAAAAGGTCTGAACAGTCTGAACAGAGTTTGTACATTCCTGAAAATTCTGAACAAATCTGAACAGAGGCTGAACATTCTGAAAATTCTGAAGAGATTTTACAAAGAGTCTAAACAGAGTCTGAACATTACTGAAAATTCTGAGCATTGTCTGAACAGAGTCTGTGTGATATGGCTGAGAACATAATTACTCTGGCTATCTTCTATTATGGGCATTCTGAACTTTATAAATATTGTCTGCTGTGTGATAAGACCTAGATAATAATTACACTGGCTTGCATCTATAACTGACATTCTGAAATTGATAAATATTGTCAGCTGTGCGATATGGCCGAGATAATAATTACTCTGGTTGGCATCTCTAACCGATATTCTGAACTTTATAAATATTGTCAGCTGTGTGATATGGGAGAGATAATAATTACTCTGGCTGGCATCTATAACTGACATTCTGAACTTTATAAATATTGTAAGCTGTGTGGTATGGTCGACATACTAATTATTCTGGCTGTCTTCTATTACCGACATTCTGAATGATTGCTTTGATTGGTTTCTGGCGTTTAGCTCCACTTTCACAAATATTTCTGTTATATGGTGGAGGAAATCGGAGTACCCGTAGATAACCACAGATCTGTCAATGACAAGCGTTATCACATAATGTTGCATCGAGTTCAACTCGCTATGAAACGGGGTTCGAACTCACACCTTTAGTTGTAGTGGGCTAGTGGAACCTTTTGATATTTGAAAATAAGTAAATTAGAAAACGAAAATAACTCAATGTCGAAACAATTCTACAATCCAGTATTACAATCGTAGAAAGACATCACCCATGTTGTCCTTTACTTATCTTCACTTCTAATGGCGGTTGCCGTAATATTATTTGAACTTTTATTGATATTAACATTTTTAATTTGTACGAACAGAGGACAAGAACACTATTGAATTTATCCAGGTTGAATGATGCAATAGTATACACTATTATATATACTGTTGTACACTAAGATTTTATTTTTCCCATGTTCAACTCGTTCCTATCTTGTCTGTGTCCTAAATGTCGGATATTTTTCACTGTTATGAAATTCACTTCATAGTATCCAAAACCAGCATTTATACACCAGTTATACATAATGTAGATAATTTAATTCAATACATAATGCTCTCTACTGTCAAATAATCATGGAATTTCCATACAACTGATTACATCTGATGATGAATAAGAAAACAATGTACTGATTGGCTATCATTATATAGGTCAGTTGGTATTAATATATATTACGGATTTAGTTTGTTACACACATTTTCATTGGTTCTTCAACCCTGAATGTCAGCATATATTCGGAAAACAGACGGGGTATATATTTCAGTCCCCAAAAACATTAAAAACATGGACGACAAAACATTATGCTTCACTGAATCAATGGCATAATATGGAGTAATAAATGTATTTTTACCAAATTAAATGACGTTTTTATACTCAAAACGGCTGTATGAACAAAAACATACTACAATTGTTAATTCCGTCACAAATACCTGATCGATTCAGCCAACTCATATGTTTCATGGCTGTACCATAACAAATAAACAAAACGTTGAACCTTGAAAACTTTCGACGTCATGGCCCCACACCAAGGTTTTATTTACATGTTGTTAACATTTAAATTATTGAAACTGTTTCGCAAACCTGTTGTTTGTTATATGATATATTAATGCTATATTTATAAAGTTTATAAGATTTACTACATGTGAAATTATATTGATTTACAAATTTAGTACAGTATTTTCCTTCATGAGACACCCCATACATGACGCGACACATATTTTGACGTCATTGAAGAATGACGTCAAAAATACGGAAAGGGACATCTAGAGATACGAAAAATGAAAATAAAAGACGCAAATTTATTTAAGACTGTCGGATGTTGTAAAAACAATGGTTAAATCCGTAATATATCTGTTATTCAGCTATCAGACGGGTATATAATGTGACATTCCTGGCTTATGATATGTATTCCCTTCGGCTGAGCCTCAGGGAATATAGATCCTAAACCGGGAATGTCACATTATATACCCTGTCTGATAGCTGAATAACATATAATATACTATCTACGAATAAAATTAATATATATACTATCTACGAATAAAATTAATATATATACTATCTACGAATAAAATTAATATATATACTATCTACGAATAAAATTGATATATATATACAGTTGGTATTAATATATATACTATCTACGAATAAAATTAATATATATACTATCTACGAATAAAACTGCCTCAAATTTGTACTTATATTTAGTAATGAGCTCGTCATAAATATATGGATGTGAAATACCTTTTCAGATCTACTCTCTGCTTGTAAAATCTATATTGTGGTGTTATGAAATAAGTGCTATATTCATTCTGTTTGATGTGATTTGATTACTTCCCTTGGCCTATCTACACTATTGTGTTTACGTAAGAAAGGTAATATATCGAAGTGGTAGTAAGAAGCATGATAAACCGATTTACCGACATCGCAATAACCACAGAAAAAGTGACAACAAAAAGGCAACCAATTGTTGACAAAATACTACGCATATAAATAAAGATTGAGCGACACGAAACCCTCTACAAGCCGGGTGGACCGAGGTTCTCCAGAATGGTAAAACATTCCCTATTCATTAGTGGAACCTCCCGAGTTATTAGTGTTAAAATCTGATGACAAGTATTGACAGAAGGAAAAGGAGACGGGATTGTGACAACAAGCAGCACAATCTATTCAGATCATTTGTGGCTAAACATTCAGTAACGGTTCAGTAGCTCCCTTGATAACAGCAATCCCATAACTAGGATATAACAATATTGTCTGAGAATCGGTTGCTTATTACAGGGTATGCCTGGGTACATAACGTTATTTTTTTTGTAGTTATATAAAAATGTTTTGCGGCTGCAATGATAATTTTCCGTTATGGAAATGGCTTAGAGTAACTGAGAAATTCATGTCATCTATGCGTTGCTATGACTACCATAGTTCAAATATGTTTGATTTAAAGCCAAGCGACTTTTATGAATGCTCTGGTTAGTATTAATTTTCAAAGCAGAATGCAATGTGCACATACATTACTAAATGTTTCATAATATAATTCAAGATGTCAGCACCTCTGTGGAATTGGCTACATATAAGGATTACACATACTATCATAATCCACAATATACGTGTTAAAACTTTACCACCTGCTTTCGTGTAGACACATGCCAATATCTTCACACGGAGTACGTGGAGAAACCGCCTCCTATCGAAAAGTTTCGGACTGACCTACTTTATTACACCAAATTTCAACGAGTTCAGCTTCCCACAAAGGACAATAAATAAATAAATACTCCAAGCATAAAACTGATGACTGAAGAACACGAACACCAGTTAATATCGCCCAGAAAGGATAAATAATTCCTGTTGTACCAGTGGCACTCGTCCGTCCAGTTATTTTTGTTTAAAATCCAGTGATAAGTCATGAACGGGACAAGAAGGATGGGTATGTGACTAGGGAGAACGGAACGTATCCGCGGTCATGTGTGCCCAAATATTTCACAACGACTGCAAAGTCATAGTAGAGACAACAAACGTTTGAAATGATGAATTCAATTTAGTGACTATGAATCATTTTCCAAGGTAGCCCATGTTTATGTTAGCAGCAATCCACAATCTCTCTAGTATTGTATTAACAGACAGATATACACTACATACTAATATTCAATTTCCATACCGGATACTACCCGATTTACGATCTCTGTTATTTTATAGTGTTATGTTGTAATGTAAGGTATTACTAAAAGATTGATAAGATCAGACCACAGTGACTTGTTCCCGGCCATTAAATTTTGAATGATTATTTTTTTTTGTTACTGTCAGAGTATTACCTACTTACCTTTCATTCAAGGATAACAAATTGAATGATAATATAGCTTTGCAACGACTAGAATGGCAATTAGAAAATATAGTGGGACAACTCCATTCTAGTTGCTATGCTTGTATGAAAGGCGCCGAAAGTTTCCGAACATTTTGTGTCCAGAATGTTATAATTTTCAAACTTTTCGGTATCGATAATTGGATGTGTATTAAGGTGCGCAAAGGATAAATTATGTAACAAATCATTGCAAAAGGGATAATTTGAAAGATTCGTGAAAGTGATAAGGTGGGAAAATGAGAAGAACTAAAAATAAAACGAGTTTTAACGAGGAAGGATTAGTAATGGTGCCCTTCCTAGCGATTTTTAAGTGGGTAGTATTTTGACATTAAAAACGCATTCAGTGGGCCAAATTTAGTGGCCGGTAGCAAATCCCTGTGATGAAACTTTAGAAGTAATATTATCTGAAGCCAGTACTAATCAGGGGACGACGTAAAAACTTCAGATAGACCAAAAACATAAAACTGTACAAGTAATAAAAAATCGAACAACAAGATTGCTCACAAGAAGCACGGATGTTAAACAGGTCCGAATTCTCGACCAAGTTCTCGCATGAATATTGGGAATAAACTGGGATATATTACTAAATACACTTTCACTACAGTATCGGATTAACACGTGTTTCAGTATGATAAAACTTCTGGGAATGCCAGCGGTCGTTAAATCTGTAAGTAATAAACCCTCGGTAGAAAGAGGGACTACAGATGTAACTATCATCTGGATCGTCGAGATCATCAAAAAATAAACTTAAACAGTGATGGTTGTCTACTCTACAAATATCAATAAACTTATATCATAATATAACACAAACTGTACATCATGATCAATGATTGATAGGTTGTCACTCACGAGACTATTAACTTTTATGTTGATCGGAAATCAAAAATAAAATAAAATTAATATCGTTATTCATCGAACACTCTGAATCAACTTGCATATACTGTTACTTTGATAGTTAACTATGATATTGACCGCAAATTCAAAGCAAAGTCGAACATGGGACGCTCTCCGAAAATTAATATTGTTTTCTTCAAACTTCGTGAATAACCAGACTAAATTGAGAATAAGATTTAAGGACAATATCAATTCATTGTAGGGGCCAGGGTGGCTCAATGAGTTAGGTCGCTGGATCTAGCAACTCGTAAAAGCCTATCACCAATACGACGTGGGTTCGCGCCCGGCTTTATAAATTACACAAGAGGGTGCACTCGACTCGCAGCCGCAAGTGATAAAGCTTACCAGTTGCTTGCCCATGGTCGGTGGTTCTCTCCGGGTACTCCGGATTTCTCCACCACTAAAACTGGTCGCTATGATATAGTTGAAATATTGTTGAAAGTGGCGTTAAACACTAAAAATCAAATCTAATAAAATCAATCAATTCATTGTAAAATAACATCATGTATTTTAGTACCAGCGTACAGGACAACAGTGACAACACCATCTGGAGCTAGAATTACTAGAAAGGTAACAATGTGCTGATAATATAGTCTGTTAATGAGCTGGCATACTCGCTTTAAATTGTAAATGTTTGAGCATAATACAGTGATAAATAATAATAATAATAACAAAGATGTTATCGTGTACGCAAGTAAATATACATCTTCTTAAGGCTATCAGAAACTACATTTTAGAGTTTGATTCTCCCTATAGTGGTGTGTATTCGAAATAACCTCATGTGATAAGGTTTGTCAACAATGACAGACATATTATACAAGTAAACATGGTTTAGTTTCGCTGCTGTGAGGTAAAATTCACAAAAAATGATAATTATGTTTCTATTATCTAATATCTATCTTATTTTTCATGTTTAATCCATCTCTTCAATTTTTGTTTCCAGAAATTAGATGCAACACTATTTGATTCTCGAGTAGTAATTGGAATAGCCATTGGAGCGGGTTCATTAGCTGGAGTCATAGTGTTGCTTTTTGTCATCTGGAGATTATGGATCCGCTCCAAGGATAAAGAAGATAAATTTGAACAGCAACAGGACAAGATTAACAGCATGATATCAGCAATACCACCGAGTACATTCCCACAAAGACCAACAGAAAAGTCGTAGTATATCATACAGAGTGATGATAACGTTTGATTCATTGTATCCTAGATCTGAATTGTTATAGAGTTTCTTGTTTGCAACACTTTTATGTTGAAATATTGGGTCAGAGTAGAATTCAGGACGAACACATATAAAGGGTCATTGTTTAATCTTTTATGCTTGAACTTTATGAATAATTCATAAAAAATGTTTGATAAGATGACCTTTATGAATAATTCATATACAATGTTTGATAAGATGACCTTTATGAATAATTCATATACAATGTTTGATAAGATGACCTTTATGAATAATTCATATACAATGTTTGATAAGATGACCTTTATGAATAATTCATATACAATGTTTGATAAGATGACCTTTATGAATAATTCATATACAATGTTTGATAGTATAACCTTCATGAAGAATTGTTTGATATTCATTATCATTCAAGCGTTTTGGAGAACTGTTGCTTTTGCTTTTTATTAACATTATTATTATTAATTTTATTATTATTGTTATTATTATTATTATTAACATTGTTATTATTTTTTCTGCGTCACGTGAGGTGATGAGAGATCTATGAATCTAGTTCTGAATAAAGATTTGAAATTTTGCAATGGTGCCCTTTTGGGTATATTTTGAGTGGCCTAAATAGTTGGGGGTTTACTATAGAATCAGACTTGAGTGGGGACTGTTTATTTTAAGGTAAGAATTGTTCAAATGCAGGTGTATTGATTTTATTTATTTCAGTACAAAATATAAAACGTTATCAAAGATAATGATGGAAGATTTTTTATATGTACAATTGTAATTAATCAAGAAAACATAGCTTTAACCATTTATTATGGTCTGAACAGTTGTGACATACATATACATGTATACCTTCTAGAAGACGTTTGTAACGAACTTGAACAACCAAATGATATGTTAACGGTATGTGTGGGGATTTTGTGTTTTAGAAAGTATAAAAGTATAGATTCAGGGGGAGGGGAGTGTTGTCACACACAAACATAGAGAAAGTCTAGAACATGTCATAGAAAGAAGTGACTTAGTAGATATTTGGAGAATTTTTAATCTCTTTAGCCTGACTACTTATAATTATTATCAAATGCTAAATGAAACATGTTAAAGATCTATTGAATTAAATATAAGATATATAGTATTTAGCACAAATATTGAGGAATTCATATTCAAGATTATTAACTTCATATTACTTTGTGCTAGGTATTGTTTCCACTGATGTAAACGGTCCAATCATATGCCACCTCCTGAAATTATAAAATGCAAATTGAAAAGCAGAAAAAAATATTAACAAAATAAATCCATTATTGACAGAGACGATTATAATGCATGAATCAAACTGGTCAAAATGTACAGCTTTATTAGTGCTCCAGATAACGAACGTATATCGAATGTCTTCACATAAAATATCAGTTATTTAACAATTATATTTTCAATCTTCAGAATATAAACAGATTCATGGGTTATTCTAAAAGACAAAACAATGTATTCAAAATTCCCTTTTTATATATTGTTTAATATAAGTTTTAGATAAGTTAGCAGTGAATAAATAATACTACTATTTCCAATAGATAAGGGAAAATAACTCCATCAACTATAAAATTATTTGGAGCTCTGACAAATTCAAATGAAATAATTTTTGATATCTGTATTAATTCAATACATAAGTATATATATCTATTTGTACTGTCTGTATTGTCTGTAAAAATGGAATATAATAAATAAAATAAAAAAAGTTATTAGGTCTTTGTTCACAACTCATTATCAGTGTTGTTCTATATTCAGCAAATCAATATACATACAATATAGATAAGAAGTAGGACGTTTGTATATAATAGTTTGATATTCAACTAAGCATAACATTACTGCAATGGAATAGTGTTAGCAGTAATCGCTAGAGAAAACCCAAGACACACTGAAGAATGTACACTCTAGAGACAATCATAACGAGAGAGAGAGAGAGAGAGAGAGAGAGAGAGTTTCGTTCGTCGCAAATGAAAATGACGTTTGGCCGACAAAGCCAATAATTATACAAAGTCAAAGACACAGAGCAAACGCACCAGTAGAAAGTATCGAAAATCATTATCGCGTTAACTATGTCTTTCATACATTAATACTATCATATCACATTTAAAGTCGCGATTTCCCCTAGAACTGAAAACAATTTTCTACAGCATATATCTGGTACCAGTCTTTGTAAATAATGTAAATTCGAAAATAGTAAACGACTTGTCACATCCAAATGATCTTCCACAAGAGGTTGACAGATGGGTGGCAAATGAATCCTCTATAATTTACAGTTTGTCAATACATTCACAGACTCAATTTCTTATGCTGACGCTGACTTGTACCCAAATGTTAATGAGATTTTAAATCTACTTCTAACAATACCTGTCGGTTCCTTTGCATGTGAGAGGACTTTCTTGGCTCTTCGGCGCCTCAAGATTTGGTATAGAGCAACAATGACTGTGTGGATTGACGATGTTCCACGTCCACCGTAATGATACTGTACGACAGGTACATCCAGAAGCTGCTCTAAAAAGAAGGGATTCAAGTGGCAATAGGAAAAGCCATCTTGCATTCACCGACTAGGTACTGTCATTTGGAATTATTCATAAAGATATCATTTTAAAAATCAATCAGGTGTGTTATGTTTAATTTACCATAGAAGCTTCGACGTCGTGGTCACTATTGACGTTAGTAACGTAACTGGTATATAAGCTGTTCCTGCTATTGATGAGACACCCGCCGTGTTACAAACAATCATAGTATAATGATGGATATTCTGTTTGAGGTAACTTGCTACCGGAAGTGCAAATTACAGGTTTTTATTGATAGTCATTTTATGAGAATGCTGGTATCGTATACAGATAAAAATAGTTTTCTATGCTCATTATGCGTACTTTATCTCTCACTTTATATTCATGTATTATTTCATTGATATAACAACACATATGTTACAACATAAAAAGATGAAATTCAAACGAAATGGTGTCATATTAATATAACTACATATACATATGTACCAAGATAATTCCAAAGTTAGTTCTCTCCCTTGTGGAAATATTCCATGTAATCTTCCTAGTAAATATGGTACATGGACCTATTATTCGAGTAACTGTATTCCGTCATTACCCAAGCTCACACCCTATAACAGTTTTACCGTTCCTTTCATTCCCAGTATATTACGTTAAGCATATTTAAAACAATAATTATTATGAGAACATTGTAGAATATTTATTATTTGAAATATTTTCACAAAAAACACCAAAACAAAATTGAAAATTGATCTA
>MJUT01033864.1:115934-133314 GCA_002080005.1 Gigantidas platifrons
TTTTTTTTTTTTTTTTTTTTTTTTTGTCAAATGATGTGGAAGCACGTGCTTCCGTGCCTCTGCCTAGCTACGCCACTGATAGGATCTGATGGTAAATCTTTTAAGCCGTGCTTTTATCTCCCAACGATTGAAACTCAATTCAATACTAAAATATTATTCAAGAATTAAACACTTCTTGAAAAGTATTCACATAGGCCAATATGACGCAGTATGTTGTAGTAATATAAAGGTATCTTAAATGTAAAGTTGATTTTTCTGTGGAGGTAAAATTAGCGTTTTTGAGCTCTGTTCTCTGGCGTATTTGCTCTAATAAAACATTGGGGCTTTTGATATGTTCAATAAACAGTAATAACGGAAACGGTTGAAACTTAGGAATATACTTTGTTCGTATGTAGAACGTTTGAGTTCCACAAAAATGATGACATCTTTCCGTCTAGCTGTTGTAGTCTATGGTCGGGTGGCATACCGGTGGCATTACTGACCAATTATACAATATGGAATGGAATACAATACATTATTCCAAATAAAATCCAATTTTCAAAGGAAGCATTTTAAATTTCAAATAGATGTTAACAAAGACTCCATTATTTCCTGTATAGAACTAAAAACTGCAAAACTTATTCCACATTCTAACATGACCTCCTTCTTTCGCTTGTTAACAAACGAGAGAGTTATCCATTCGGTATAATCTGATTAGTATATGCGCCGGTGAATGTGACTGACTTTCATCGGCAGATAAATTGTAATCCCAATAATGCCCATAGAGGGCGCAGTATTATTCGAGTTACATAAATTGTGTGCGACATTATCCGCAAGAGTAAATATAAATTACCGTTTTCCAATCAAAGTATACTACCGTACATTCTTATTGTCAGAATTAACCTTTATTTGTTTGTGTTCAAAAATATTTACATATGTATTTCGTACTCGGTTCACATTCTAATTCCTGATATTGTGAATTTGAATCTCGAACAGAGCGAGTTGTACAACATTATGTGATACAGTTTGTCAGTGACCTACGACAGGTCGGTGCATGGTTTTCTCCGGGTCTTGCGGTTTCCTGCACCAATAAAACTGACCGCCACGATATAGCTGAAATATTATTGAAAGTTTCTTTAAACACCATCAACAAACAAACAGACACATTCTATTCTCTCCATGTTGAACTTTTTTTCTTTTTAACCTCAGTCAAATTTGCAAAGATTTCAATGCTCTCAGACTGAGCATCAAGTTGTGTTGATATACAACCAATCAAAGTCCGCATCTGAGGCATCACAAAACAACCCCACAGTCAAATATTTCATTGATATTCAGTTTACTTAACTTATCTCCAATTGAGTTCATATTCCTATAGTTAGTAGATTAATTCATTCAAAGCTGATTAGTCTAATTTTACACAAGCATGCCAACTGGCCATATCAAGTACACATTTATGCAAATATCTTGTATGTATTCTAACTCGATTACCAAATACTGTGTACATTGATATCAGCTGACCGACAAAACTAGCCAAAATCTTACCACTAAAAATAACTTTTCTGATACTTACTTGTTTTGATGCATAACAACTATCGTTTGATCTATTCTTTCTTTATTAATGCAAAACATAACAATTTCAGCAACGCTACTTTCAACTATATTTCAGTTATATCGTGGCGGTCAGTTTTATTGCTTGAGGAAACCGGAGGACCCGGAGAAAACCACCGACCTGTCACAAGTCACTGACAACTTTATCCAATAATTTTGTACACATCGACCTGATCAAGAGCGAATTCGCAACATCAGTTGTAATAGGCAATGCTTGCATAGGTTGTCCAACTACCATACGATCACGGCCACGACGGCCCCTCCAAGTGTTTTGATTTGTATTTATCTCATTCGTGTATCTCATATTGTTTGTGACATATCGGATGAAATATAGGTTTTTCTAACCTCATCAAGTCTATACAAATTTGCACCAAAATTATTTAAGCATTTTTCTTTGATTACGAGTTTTCTTGACATGTATCCACCAAGTTCCTCCTTGTTTCCATTGATAAAACTTCGTTCATGTTTGACATTGTTACTTTTGTCTTTGTTGTCGTTTTCTTGATTTTTTCTGCCTTTGATCACATTTCATCCGTTGTTCCAGCTCTGTTCATCCTTTTGTCGTACTCGGGATCATCTGCTATGGTGTTCATTACGTATTCTTGTACGGGAAACCGTAGACCTTTTAAGTTTAATTTTCCTGTATATACTTATCAAGAAATACTACTTACTAATTTTCGATGTACATTTCTCTTCGTCTCGCTCTCTCTACTTCAAAGCCTAAATCCTAATAGAGACATTGTTTTTCTGTTGTTTGTATTACAATATATCCTAATCATTGGTAACGTTGAAGTTAATCCAGGTCCAGAATTAGATAATCATTCAAGTGTTAGTGATAATTCCATTTCAATATGTAACATAAATATTCGCAGTGCGCGGAATAAATTAGATTTTCTTAATAATTTCACTGACGAATTTGATATTATTGCTGTAACAGAAACACATTTACATCCAAACATCAATAATAATGATATTGAGATTGATTCCTTTTCAAAAAATATAATCCGTAAAGATCGCAACAATGCAGGCGGGTGTCTTCTTATTTACTCCAAAGATTATATTTCAGTTATCCGTAAGCACGAACTCGAAAATCACATTGATGAATCCATCTGGGTAGAAATACAAGGTAAATGTACAAGGTTTTTATTATGTAGTACATATAGACCTGAATGGACAGACGCCGACTACTGGAAACGACTTAATCATGCTATAGGGATGGGTTATCAGATTAATCAAAACATAATACTAACAGGTGACCTGAATTCAGATTTATTTTCTTCTCGTAATAATAAATTGATTGACACCATGAATTTGTTTACTTTGACGAATGTTATTGAAAAGCCCACGAGAATTACGGAACACAGCAGTACATTACTTTACCCTATTATAATAAGTGATTCTGTGCATTATTCTTATTCTGATGTTTTGAAAGTCCCGTCTGATATTAGTGATCATGATGCATCAATAATTTTTATAGAATGTCCTAAATTTCAAACCAGATCTTTTCAAAGAGAAGTATGGTTATATGAACGAACTGACCATGGAAATCTTTCAAGCAAACTCGATACCGTCGATTGGAATGCAATACTTTCTGACTTGGAGGATGTTGATGAAATGTGTAATACCTTCACCGACACATTCCTCGGAGTCGCAAGGGAGTGCATTCCAACCAAAATGGTCACTGTACGTAATAGCGATAGACCATGGTTTAATAGTGAACTCAGAAGAGAAATTAGAAAACGAGACCGTATTCGTAGGACAGCAAAAAAATATAACAAACAATCAGATATCGACAAATACAAGAAACAGAGAAACAAAGTTAATAATTTAAAAAAGACAGCTAAAGAACATTTCGAACAAAATTTAGATACTTTAATCTTAGAAAATATATCAAATCCAAAAACTTACTGGAAAATAATGAAGATGCTAATTAAGTCTAATAAAGGATGTAGTAATATATCCCCTCTCCAAAATATAATTCAGGATGAAGGACTAGATGAGGTGATTTACGAAGACGACGAGAAGTGTGAATTACTAAATAAATATTTTAGTTTTATATCTTCTTTGGAAGATGCCAATATTCCTCTTCCAGATATTGAACATAGGACCAATAATTTTCTGCGAGACATACTCATTACAACAGATGAGATTGTTGATATTATTAAAATTTTTAATCCTAATAAAGCGTCGGGACCTGATATAATCAGTCACAAAATGTTAAAATTATGTCCTGAAAAAATAGCAGTCCCTCTTCAAATAATTTTTAATAAATCTCTTTTACAATGTAAATATCCAACCAGCTGGAAGATTGCACATGTGATTGCTATATTTAAAAAAGGCGACAAGTCATTACCGTCTAACTATAGACCTATATCTCTCATAAGCTGTGTTGGAAAAATAATGGAACGTGTTATCAATAAATATGTTTTTAACCATCTGCAAAGAAACAAGTTAATTTATGAATATCAATCTGGTTTTCTCCCAAAATATTCAACCGTACACCAACTATTAGAAATGTACAACTGCATTCTAAATTCACTAGAAAAAAAGGAAATTAGCTGTTTTGTTTTCTATGATTTTTCTAAAACGTTCGACAAAGTTTGGCATAAAGGGTTGTTGCACAAAATTAAATCATACGGTGTAGATAGCAATTTATTAAGTTGGTTCTCTAGTTACCTGCAAAATCGACAACAGAGGGTAGTAATAAACAATTCATCGTCTTCACTCTGCAATGTTTCAGCTGGTGTACCTCAAGGTTCAGTACTTGTGCCTCTATTATTTATTTTGTATATTAACGAAATTGCTGAGAATCTAATCTCTCTTAGCCGACTTTTTGCGGACGACACTTCCTTCAGCTATTCCAGTCGTGATGAATTACAGATAAAAACTGTGATTGATCACGACTTGAAAGAGCTGGATGAATGGTCAAAGAAATGGTTGATGTCTTTTAACCCGGATAAAACAGAAATTATGCTATTTTCAAATACGGAAATTCCAGAACTAAATTTTACATTTAATGGAAGAACTATTCCAATTACAAATTCTCATAAACATTTAGGAGTTACATTCAGCAGCGATGCTAAATGGAATACACATATAGAAAATATATTATCAAGTATTTACAAACACCTGAATGTTCTTCGAAAGTTAAAATATAAACTTTCCAGGAAAAATCTAGAGAAACTCTATTTAGTTTATATCAGACCAATTTTTGAATATGCTAGTGAAGTATGGGATAATTGTGGAGTGGGAAATTATTATAAACTTGATCAGTTGCAACTTGAGGCTGCTAGAATCGTTACTGGTCTTCCAATATTTGCTAGTTCCATTCTAATTTATAAAGAGTTAGGCTGGGAATCATTGACAGAAAGAAGAAAAAGGAGAAAATTACAATGTTTTATAATATTCAAAATAATAATGCACCCAGGTATCTTTGTGACTTAATTCCTCCAACGATTCAAAGTACAACCGTTTATCCATTGCGTAATGGAAGTGATATAATAATACCATTTTGCAGATTATCGATTACTTGTGACTCATTTATTCCCTCAACAATACGTCAATGGAATAGCTTAAATCCATCTCTTTGAAATATAGAATCTATTGCAAAATTTAAAACTGAATTAAGAAAACAGAAAGATATTAGACAAGTTCCTAAATATTTCGAAATTGTACCTCGAAAACTTAATATTGCATTAACCCAACTTCGATGTTTTGCTTCTTTCTTAAATTATGATTTGTTTCAAGTAAATATAGTTTCAGATCCGTCTTGTCGTTGTAGGACCAACCGTGAAGACTCGTATCACTTCTTCTTTGATTGTTCCCATTATGCAAATATGAGATATAAATTGTTTCACAATCTCAGCTGGCTACCTAATGACAGTGCTATAGACCCCAAGCTTTTAACCAGTGGTAATCCTATTCTTTCAAATGAACATAACGAAATTATTTGTAAGCACGTGTTTGAATATATAAAGAGGTCTGAAAGGTTTCTTGTTTAAGTGGTTCACCAAATGAACAATCACACACACCATCACCACCAACCCCTCTCTCTCTTTCTCTAATTCCTTTCTTCATTCTCTGTTCTTGAATTTACACATATTAATGTAATACATATTCATATGCATGCATGCTCTATCAAATAATGTTGTAACTTATTGTATATAGGAGAAGACTTCATAAGTTTGTTTAACTTGTGTCTTATCCTTTTTGCATATTTGAGCAAATAAAATATGTTTAAGCTAACAAATTCTTGTACCAGTCGCCATCCCAACTCAGACGAATCGGCCAGTTTAGTAATATTTTGCCAATTATGTACTAAATCAATACCTTCAGGTATGTTCTCCTTAGCTGCTTCCACTTTCTGTGGGATTTCTTCCGGAACGTGCTTCTGTCAACTTTGACATTGTTTTTTACGCCGTGTTTGAATTGGTTTACGTTTCCTTTTCTCTGAAATGTGTAATAATCAGAAAGACTTTCCTTGATCTTATATTGGCTGCTTATGACCTTTGGTTTATTGCTTCTAAAACTTTAAATGATTTGGCTTTCTAATCTTTTGATTTTGAGCGTATACCTGATGAAGTTAATTCCAGAAACACGTCGTGCTTACTAAATTTGATGTCTACGTTGTTATTACTATCCCTGGGTCGATACCTCTGCTGATGGACCGTGAACTATTAGTTCCCGGGGGTATCATACTTTCAGTGATAAGTGCTTCTTCACTGTCAGGGTTTATTGCTCTCACCGAGTGTGGTAGATTGTGATTTTAAAACACTGTAGAAATCAAATTAAAGACTATACAATTGGTATATGCTGCTTTACTGGTAAGCATGCCGCATTACGGAGTAAGAACAATATCTCGGTATCAGCTGCTTTACTGGTAAGCATGCAGCATTACGGAGTAAGAACAATGTGTTGGTATCAGCTGCTTTACTGGTAAACATGCAGCATTACGGAGTAAGAACAATGTGTTGGTATCAGCTGCTTTACTGGTAAGCATGCAGCATTACGGATTAAGAACAATGTCTCGGTATCAGCTGCTTTACTGGTAAGCATGCAGCATTACGGAGTAAGAACAATGTGTTGGTATCAGCTGCTTTATTGGTAAACATGCAGCATTACGGAGTAAGAACAATGTCTCGGTATCAGCCGCTTTACTGCTAAGCATGCAGCATTACGGAATAAGAACAATGTGTTGGTATCAGCTGCTTTACTGGTAAGCATTAAACATTACGGAGTAAGAACAATGTCTCGGTATCAGCATAACGTGTCCATGTGTAGTGACATGTCTATCTGGGAACTTGCTTTAGTATGTTGGTACACTGTACCCAAACGAATAAAAAGAACCACAAATAACATTTTAGATAGCACAAAGGACATTTAATTATATGGAAAATAAAATGTAATACATGTCATTGGATGAAAGAAATGCATAATAAATATTTTATTTAGTGTTGTATTTGTTATTTAAACATCAAACAAATTGTACAATGTACAATTCTCGATTGGTATCTATATGGTACAGTAATTGAATATTTGTGTGATGTAAAAACATTTCAGAATGTTTATAAACTTCATAAGTCTACATTAAAGAGTCAGATGTTAACACACAGATGCAATACAAATTGAAGTTAATATATATATAGAAATAATTTCTTTTTTCGGGAAATGTCCAAAATCTACAATTATCATAGCTTTGCTGACTTTCATTATCAAAGCAAACAAATATGTAGTAGCAATCGAAGAAAAATCGATACCCCTAACCCACACATATGTAGTCCCTCAAATTTATGACTTAGTACATGTACTTCAATAAATAGGGGCAGAGTCAAACTAAGTATAATATGCCCCCCCCCCAATAAATAAGGGCAGAGTCAAATTAAGTATATGTCCCCCCACACTTGGTGAAATGATGAAGTAAAAATTTAAATTTTATTTCAGACTTTCTTTATACAGTTTTTAAGTAATTTGAAGGACGCACATAAAGTAATACAATCAACAGTAGGTTTACATCAAATATATATACACTTTGTAAAAATAACAGTATCCGGTATATCAATATATTCAGGTCGCTTCAATATAAAATAATCTGTCACGTTTGGTTTGACTTTTAATAAAAAGCTGCATTTTTAGCATTCATTAACTGACCATTTAATGTTGTAAATACAATGTTAAGTTGAGGATGAACGTGACAGAATTTAAATAAAAAATGTTTGGTATTTACAACGTTCACATGAGTTTGAAGTTACAAGGAAGTCGGATTACATTACCAATAATATATATTCTACGTACTGTATGTCGACATCTTATTTCTGGTTATTTTTTTTTAAATGACAAATGAAATGATTAGTGTCATAAGATAACTGACATAATAATCTCAGAAACACAAACATTACATGTTCTGACATAACATTGGCTTGAAGAAAATTCCACAATATAAATGATAATGCTTCTTCACTGTCAGGGTTTATTGCTCTCACCGAGTGTGGTAGATTGTGATTTTAAAACCCTGTCGAAATCAAATTAAAGACTATAAAATTGGTATTTGCTGCATTACTGGTAAGCATGCAGCATTACGGAGTAAGAACAATGTGTTGGTATCAGCTGTTTTACTGGTAAGCATGCAGCATTACGGAGTAAGAACAATGTGTCGGTATCAACATAACGTGTCCACGTATAGCGACATATATATCTGGGGACTTGCTTCAGTGAGCTGGTACTTTGTACACAAACGAATAAAAAGGACCACAAATAACATTTTAAAGAGCACAAAGGACATTTAATTATATGGAAATTAAAATGTAATACATGTCATTGGATGAAAGAAATGCATAATAAATATTATATTTAGTGTTTTATTAGTAATTTAAACATTAACGAAATTGTACAATTCACCATTGGTATCGATATGGTACGGTAATGAATATTTGTGTGATGTAAAAACATTTAAGAATTTTTATAAACTTCATAAGTCTACAGTAAATAATTAGATGGTAAACACACAGATACAATACAAATTGAGGTTAATATATAGAAATTATTTTTTTTTCGGGAAATGTCCAAAATTTACAATTATCATAGATTTGATTTTCATTATCAAAGCAAACGAATATGTAGTAGCAATCGAGGAAAAATCGATACCCCTAACCCACACATATGTAGCCCCTCAAATGTCTGACTTAGTACATGTACTTCAATAAATAAAGGCGGAGTCAAACTAGTATTTCACCGTATTGCCTATCACCAATAACAATGTGAGTTCGAATCCCGCTCAGGCGAGATGTACTTGATACATCATTATGTGATAAAGTTTGTCAGTGACTTGCGACAGGTCGATTTTTTTTCTTATGGTACTTCGGTTTCCTCTACCAATAAAACTGACCACCACAATATAACTGAAATATTGTTGAAAGTTGCATTAAATACCATAACAACCAATTTTTAAAGTTCACGGACTTCGTTCTGAATATAAGTTATGTCAGATTTAATACACCTGTATCTTGTCTTGTATATATTGACCAATTCCTCGTTTAAACAATTGGTTGATAATTTTGTAATAAAGTTACTATGATGAGTCATTTACACATTTTTTAAGCATAGTACTATGATCATCCTACCCGTGTTGTTAGAGGGAAGTTTTCAAGCATAAGACAAACTTTAGAAAAAGCCAACAGGCTTGTTTCCTTTTTTTAAAGGTCAACCTATTTATTAAGCCTCAGATACTTAAATGTACAAGAGAACGTAAGCATGAAATACATACACAAAGTTTACAATACATATGCTAATCGAGTAGACATTTTAACATATATAAAGACGGAGGATTTGATCTTGATTTGATTTTGTTGTTTAATGCTACTTTCAGCAATATTTCAGCTATATCATGGCGATCAAGTTTAGTGGTGGAAGAATCCGGAGTACCCGGAGAGAACCACCCAGGGGCGGATTTAGAGGGGGCGTGCGCTCCCCCCTAAAATTCGCAAAGCATATGTTATACAACGTTAATTAAGCAGTTCAACAAACAACTTTTTGTAACTTCAAGATAAAAAGCATGTGTTATTTTGACCACAATGAATCCCTATTATTACTGTGGCAGCAATCTTATCTGAAACTGTTCAAAAGTCAAAATGAATAGTAATGATATTAGGAGTAAATTTGGGATATCATTCTAAAAAGCTCTACCCATTGATAAATGATCAGTATACTGTCCGTCCGGATGACGCTTTTCGTTTCGCCGTTGATTCGTTCATTGAAAACGTATGGTTCGTTCTTGTTTATAAACAAACAAAGGTGAATATGTTAACATTAATGCTGCATGAAACGATTCTGATCATCTAATTTAGTTACGTTAGCTAATCAGAAATCAACAACAAGTTCATGTATTGACAATTTCCGCTTTTGTTTGTCTATAAACAAGAGCGGTCGAATCATACGTTTTCAATGAATGAATCAAACAACGAAAAGAACAGCTCCATCCGGACGGGCAGTACTAACTAGAACCACCCGAAAGTACAGACCAATTAGTGAAATGAGGAATACTTTAAAACAAAACCAATAGTTCTTTGAAGGGTTAAAGTATCGTGATCGATCAGTCATGAGTTGAACAATTCGCATCACGGTTGTTCAAAAAAGTTTTACTTTAGGTTCTTATAATCGGACAAAAACATATTGTTAACAATTATCCGACAAAATTAAGACTCAAAGTCAAGTTTTTTTGGTCTGATAAAAATGGTGTGGTTGATTCAAAATTGTCGTTCAAATAAATGTATAATTTCTTAAACCCCCAGAGCTTCTGGGGGGCTTCGCCCCCCTAGGCCCCCTACCAGGGCTATGCCCTGGACCCGCTGGGGACCTCTGCCGGTCCCCAGAACCATCGCCTACTCACGCCCCCCTAACCACAAATCCTGGATCCGCCGCTGCCACCGATTACGGGCAAGCAACTGGTAAACTTTATCACTTGAGAGTCGAGTGCACCCTTTTTGTAATTCACAAAGCCGGGCACGATCCCACGTCGTATTGGTGATAAGCTTGTATGAGTTGTTAGGTAATCCAACTACCTAACTCATTGAGCCACCTGGGTCCTCAAAACGGATGACAGAAAGGTTAATTGACACAATGTTTACAATACATGTGATAATCAAGTAGACTTTTTTTTCGGATATTTACATAAAACTAATATTCAATACCCGTATGTCCAAAAATATTTAAAACACGCTTTTGGGCCTAAAATAGTAAATCGCTAAAGTTCATATACACAAAAAAAGGAATACCCTGTAGATCATAAAAAAAAATAATCGATTGTCCGAACAATAGTGTGCCGTCAGAGAAATGTACTAACATGCACTATTATCTAAGATACATGGATAAACATAGGATAATACATAAGATACAGTACATGAATAAACATAGGATAATACCTATAATACATGAATAAACATAGGATAATATACAAGATACATGAATAAACATAAGATAATACCTAAGAGACCTGAATAAACATAAGATAATACCTAAGATACTTGAATAAACATAAGATAGTACCTAAGATACATGCAAAAATAGGATAATACCTAAGATACACGAATAAACATAGCATAATACCTAAGATAAATGAATAAACATAGGATAATACATAAGATACTTAAATAAACATAGGATAATAAATAAGGTACATGAAAAAACATAGGATAATACCTAAGATACATGAATAAACATAGGATAATAAAAAGACAAGAGCACATGTAAAGAAAGATAACTCTGATTGTCTTCTTGAAAAATAAAAACAATGCTGAACAATGTCTGAATAATTTTCTTCTACATGAAGGTAACCAGTCTTCAATGAATACATGTATATATTAATGTGTAGAATAAACAATTCATTATTATCATTATTGGTTAATTTACTACTGTAATATATAACAAATCACAGCACATTAATAAAATAGACACAATTAACTACATCATATACATCTTAGCTAGCAGATAATTATATGCCACCTCTCACATCTTAGCTAGCAAATGATTATAAACCACCTCTTACATCTTACCTAGCAGATGATTATAAGCCACCTCTCACATCTTAGCTAGCAAATGATTATAAGCCACATCTCACATCTTAGCTAGTCAATGATTATAAGCCACATCGCATCTTAGCTAGCCGATGATTATAAGCCACCTCTCACATCTTAGGTAGTCAATGATTATAAGCCACCTCTCATCGTAGCTAGACAATGATTATAAGCTACCTGTCACATCGTAGCTAACCAATGATTATAGGCTACCTGTCACATCTTAGCTAGCCAATGATTATAAGCCACCTCTCACATCTTAGCTAGCAAATGATCATAAGCCACCTCTCAAATCTTAGCTAGTCAATGATCATAAGCAACCTCTCATCTTAGCTAGTCAATGATTATAAGCCACCTCTCATCTTAGTTAGCCAATGATTATAAGCCACCTCTCACATCTTAACTAGCCAATGATTATAAGCCACCTCTCACATCTTAGCTAATCAATGATTATAAGCCACCTATCATCTTAGCTAGACAATGATTATAAGCTACCTCTCACATCTTAGCTAGCCAATGATTATAAGTCATATCCCACATCTTAGCTAGCCAATGATAATAAGCCTCCTCTCATACCTTAGCTAACCAATAATTATAAGCCAGCTCTCACATCTTAGCTAGCCAATGATTATAAGCCACCTCTCACATCTTAACTAGCCAACGATTATAAGCCACTTCTCGCATCTTAGCTAGCAAGTGATTATAAGCTACCTCTCACATCTTAAATAGCCGATGATAATAAGCCATCTCTGACATCTTAGCTAAACGATGATAATAAGCCATCTCTCACATCTTAGCTAGCCAATGCTTATAAGCTACCTCTTCTATCTTAGCTAGCCAATGCTTATAAGACACTTCTCACATCTTAGCTAGCAAATGATTATAAGTCATCTCTCACATATCAGATAGGATATGATTTTAAGTCATCTTTCACATCTTAGCTAGCCAATGATAATAAGTCATCTCTCACATCTTAGCTAGCCAATGATGATAAATCATAGCTCACATCTCAGCTAGTTAATGATTATAAGTCATCTCTCACATCTTAGCCAGCCAATGAGTGTAAGTCATATCTCACATCTTAGCTAGCCGATGATAATAAGCAATCTCTCACATCTTAGCTAGCCAATGAATAAACATATGATAATACCTAATATACACGAAAAAACGTTGGATAATACATAAGATACATGAATAAACATAGGATAATTCCTAATATACATGAATAAACATAGGATAATACCTAAAATACACGATTAAACATAGGATAATACCTACAATACACGAATAAACATAGGATAATACCTAAGATACACGAATAAACATATGATAATACCTAAGATACAGAATAAACATAGGATAATACCTACAATACACGAATAAACATATGATAATAAAAAGACAAGAGCACATGTAAAGAAAGATAGCTCTGATTGTCTTCTTGAAAAATAAAAACAATACTGAACAATGTCTGAATAATTTTCTTCTTCATGAAGGTAACCAGTCTTCAATGACTACATGTATATATTAATGTGTAGAATAAACAAGTCATTATTATCATTAATGGTTAATTTACTACTGTAATATATAACAAATCATAGCACATTAATAAAATAGACACAATTAACTACATCATATACATCTTAGCTAGCAGATAATTATAAGCCACCTCTCACATCTTAGCTAGCAAATGATTATAAGCCACCTCTCACATCTTAGCTAGTCAATGATTATAAGCCACCTCTCATCTTAGCTAGACAATGATTATAATGTACCTCTCACATCTTAGCTAGCCAATGATTATAAGCCACCTCTCACATCTTAGCTAGTCAATGATTATAAGCCACCTCTCATCTTAGCTAGTCAATGATTATAAGCCACCTCTCATCTTAGCTAGCCAATGATTATAAGCCACCTCTCACATCTTAACTAGCCATCAATTATAAGCCACCTCTCGCATCTTAGCTAGACAATGATTATAAGCTACCTGTCACATCTTAGCTAGCCAATGATTATAAGCCACCTCTCACATCTTAGCTAACCAACGATTATAAGCCAGCTCTCACATCTTAGCTATCCAATGCTTATAAGCCACCTCTGGCATCTTAGCTAGCAAATGATTATAAGTCATCTCTCACATAATAGATAGCATATGATTTTAAGTCATCTTTCACATCTGAGCTATCCAATGCTTATAAGCTACCTCTCACATCTTAGATAGCCAATGATAATAAGACATCTCTGACATCTTAGCTAGCCGATGATAATAAGCCATCTCTCACATCTTAGCTAGCCAATGCTTATAAGACACCTCTCACGTCTTAGCTAGTAAATGATTATAAGTCATCTCTCACATAATAGATAGCATATGATTTTAAGTCATCTTTCACATCTTAGCTAGCCAATGATAATAAGTCATCTCTCACATCTTAGGTAGCCAATGATTATAAGTCATCTCTCCTCCTTCTACAACATCTACATCTTAGCTAACTAATAATTATAAATTATCTCTCACATATTAGCTAACCAATACTTATAAGTTATCTCTCACATCTTAGCTAGCCAATGATTATAAGTCATCTCTCACATCTTAGCTAGCCAATGAGTATAAGTCATATCTTACATCTTAGCTAGCCAATGATTATAAGCCATCTCTCATCCTTTTCAGCTATAGCTACATTTCGTTGGGCGGCTTTATCTGGATGCAGCTAACCTGTCAGAATGAGCTTAATGAGACATGTGTTGTAGGAAGAAGCAGAAGATGTCATGATTAGGACATACCATCACCCCCCCCAATAAAAATACATATCAAATTTAGAGGACATTCTTCTATTAAATCTTTCACTCAAATGTGTATATATATTGAAATGCCTGATTTAAAATGAAGTATTGCACTGATTGTCTAAAACTGATATAATTACTTAACTAACAAACTCAAACTACAACACGATCAATGGCCGCGACGGCCTCTAAATTCACAAAACACTTCACAGATAACTAAAGTCCAAGCAACTCCAATCCCACTTATAACCGATGAACTACCAAAAAAACTAAAAACTAAAATTATAAAAACACGAACCCAATCGGAGTGACCTCAAGTACTCCTCCGGCAGGGATATCATTTCCTTCTCCACTAGTTGCACCCGTCGTGTTACTCCTGTTACAAACAAAGTGATGACTTTTACTGAATCACTAGGAACGATTGGTTAAGTACCTTCATTATTAGTAGCAACACTCAATAAAAGGAATCATGATAGGAACAACAATCTCTTGAATATCGGATCAATTGAATGGCATATACTCCATATTCAGGTGGTGCTATAATATTGAAAGGTCACAATGCAAAAATTGAAATCATCTCGTTTGTCGTACGGATTCGTTCTTATCCGCCTCTTACTTCAATTTCGAGGTGCTGATCAAGGTATGAAGCAGGCCTAGCTCTATCTGTTGTATCTTTAGAAAACATTGTATGAAGTCTGCCTCGAACGAATAAAGGAACAAGTCGGCGAGAAGGAATAGTTGATACCCATGGGAATGCCGACTCCTGTTGAGAACACACGTTTCCCAAACAAAACAAACATATTGTCAATAAAAAAAAGTGTTGGTAGAATCAGAGTGTTTTAACAACATCAAAAAATAATTGCTAATTAAAACAATGTTTTTATCTTTATAGACTGACGAAGAAAAATGGAGTATCTTATAACTACAACATTGGCTGTGTTTTCACTTGTTGGTGTGGCTTCATCATGTCCTAGTGTCTGTGGTTGTATTGACTTTCCACAGGGAACAACTGTTAATTGCAGCAATCGAGGACTAGTCAGTATTCCAGGAGATATACCGATTAGTACTTATGTTTTGTAAGTCTATTCTCTGATTATATATGTTATTTAGAAGATATTATTTTTCTTCCCTAAATCTACGATATATTAACTTTCGTTACTTCAGTAACGTATATACTGTCTGTCTGGAGAAATCAAGGTCAACAAAATATCTCATGTCTGTATATATATTACGTATGTCGATAACTGTGAATACATAAATTTGTTACTACGAAAGGAACAAAACTGTAAAAAAAAATATTTAACAATTATGATTGCACAGTTTAATGATAACAACGATATAACAGTGTTAGAAATGTTATTTGTTTCGCTGAAACACATATGGATTGTTGATAAAGTTGACTAAATTCAAAACGTGTTTCGTATGTAATCAATGACAAACATGTTGCACTATTATTCGTTTAAAAATATACGAGGAATGCATTCCTGTTGCATAATTAAAGTAAATGAATTTAATATAAAAAAAATGTCCCTTATAAACTATATATACTGTGTCGTGTTTCCATTGAACGCGAAACCGAGTACACCATTGTCTGTACTAGAGCTGGGTACACCATTGTCTGTACTAGAGCTGAGTACACCATTGTCTGTACTAGAGCTGGGTACACCATTGTCTGTACTAGAGCTGAGTTCAGCATTGTCTGTACTAGAGCTGAGTACACCATTGTCTATACTAGAGCTGAGTACAAAATTGTCTGTACTAGAGCTGAGTACACCATCATTGTCTGTACTAGAGCTGGGTACACCATTGTCTGTACTAGAGCTGAATACACCATTGTCTATACTAGAGCTGAGTACACAATTGTCTGTACAAGATCTGAGTACACCATTGTATGTACTATAGCTGAGTACACCATTGTATGTACTAGAGCTGAATACAACATTGTCTGTACTAAAGCTGAGTACATCATTGTCTGTACTAGAGCTGAGTACACCATTGTCTGTACTAGAGCTGAGTACACCTTTGTCTGTACTAGAGCTGATTACACCATTGTATGTACTAGAGCTGAGTACACCATTGGCTGTACTAGAGCTGAGTACATTATTGTATGTACTAGAGCCGAATATCTATGTTACGTCACCTCCTGGTACTAGTATTGGTTTCAACATATTTTAGTTTCGCCTACCCTGGTCACTGGTTCTAGTATTGGCTTCAACATATTTTATTTTAACCTATCCTGGTCATTTCATTATGCTGGTCGGTAAAAATACGCATGCTCTTCTTAGATGAGCTAGGCATTTGCTGGATCCCTATTGTTCATATCTTACTTTTCTGTGATCTGTTGCGTTTTTGTGTTTTGTTTGTCTTTGTCCTGTGTCCTGGGTGCCTAATTTTGTCAAAGACTATACAATTGGCATTAAGGACACAGCGTAAACACTTGTTGGCTCTCTTGTAACTACTTTGCTGTTACTACATTCTCTTAACTACTTTGTTGTAATTACTGTATTGTAACTACCATGCTGTAACTAATTTATTATAACTACGTTGTTGTAGCTATGTTGTTGTAACTACGTTGGTGTACTTATTTTACTGTAATCATCAATACAGTAATCCGGTCTACATTAAATGATACAATATACATTAAATGATACAGTCTACATTAAATGATACAGTCTACACTAAATGCTACATTTTATATTAAATGATAGAGTCTGCATTAAATGATACATTCAACATTAAATGATACAGTCTGCATTAAATTACCAGTCTACATTAAATGATACCATCTACATTAAATGATACCGTCTACATTAAATGACACAGTATATTTTTCATGATACAGCCTGCATTAAATAATACAGTCTGCATTAAATAATACAGTCTACATTAATGATATATTCTGCATTTAATGATACAGTCTACATTTCTCAATCCGCCGCGAACTACAG
>MJUT01033864.1:138990-150096 GCA_002080005.1 Gigantidas platifrons
TAAAATGGGAAGCTACTGAACCAAACGTTTCCGTAATGGAGAATACACTTCACTGTAGATTCTTAAAAATAATCAACGAGACCCGTAAGAATCTACAAGTTGGAGTGTATTCTCTAATACATTTCCATTTGCAACAGTGATTGCTATATTGATGTTTAGAAAGCCAAATAAGACAGAACAGAAATAAAACGATCATTTGTTATCGGCATACGTACTTTCGATTCTCGTTTATATTTAGATATTTCATGGTTTGTTAAGGTTCATAAATCTTCACCTATTGTCTGTCCGATTTCGAATTACACGCGGTCGTTTCGTTAAAATATTTAACAATTAAAAGCTCATTGGAATTATAAAAATTTGAGGATATCTCTGTGCCATTGTTATACATTGGTTTTATGAGATTAAAGATATATAATAATAATAGCATAGTTTTAAAAGCATACCCAATGCTAACTGGTTCTTTATTATATACTGGTTTCCCAGCCATGTGTTTTGCCGACTCTTGTAATAACCTAACAAAACGTTACTAGTTGGACCAGAAAAGAAAGACATTAAGAGCATGTGACCATTTTATTGTAACAAATAATAACACTTCATGAACAATATGCGTCAAATAAATGTATAAAATAGAGAATCACGTGTATAGGACCTGATGGTAAATCTCTGAAATACATGTGTCAAATAAATGTATTATATAGAGAATCATGTGTATAGGATCTGATGGTAAATCTCTGAGTACAATATGTGTCAAATAAATGTATATTATAGAGAGCCATGTGTATAGGATGTGATGGTACATCTCTCAGAACAATATGTGTCAAATAAATGTATAATATAGAGAACCACGTGTATAGGATTTGATGGTAAATCTCTGAGAACAATATGTGTCAAATAAATGTATAATATAGAGAACAACGTGTATAGGATATGATGGTAAATCTCTGAAAACAACATGTGTCAAATAAATGTATAATATAGAGGGCCACGTGTATATGATCTGATGGTAAATCTCTGAGAACAATATGTGTCAAATAAATGTATAATATAGAGAACCACGTGTATAGGATTTGATGGTAAATCTCTGAAAACAATATGTGTCAAATAAATGTATAATATAGAGAGCCATGTGTATAGGATTTGATGGTAAATCTCTGAGAACAATATGTGTCAAATAAATGTATATTATAGAGAGCCATGTGTATAGGATGTGATGGTAAATCTCTGAGAACAATATGTGTCAAATAAATGTATAATATAGAGAACCGCGTGTATAGGATTTGATGGTAAATCTCTGAAAACAACATGTGTCAAATAAATGTATAATATAGAGGGCCACGTGTATATGATCTGATGGTAAATCTCTGAGAACAATATGTGTCAAATAAATCTATAATATAGAGAACCATGTGTATAGGATCTGATGGTAAATCTCTCAGAACAATATGTGTCAAATAAATGTATATTATAGAGAGCCATGTGTATAGGATGTGATGGTAAATCTCTGAAAAAAAATATGTGTCAAATAAATGTAAATTATAGAGAGCCATGTGTATAGGATGTGATGGTAAATCTCTGAAAACAATATGTGTCAAATAAATATATAATATAGAGAACCACGTGTATAGGATCTGATGGTAAATTTCTGAAAACAATATGTGTCAAATAAATGTATAATATAGAGAATCACGTGTATAGGCAGTGGTGTAGCTAGACCTGTAATGATGTGGAAGCACAAAATTGGGGCGAGGGGTATGGGGGCCGCTAAGTGCTCCCAGTGGGTCCAGGACAAAGCCCTGGTAGGGGGTCCAGAGGGACGAAGCCCCCGGAAGCTCTGAGATTTTAGGAAATAGGCACTGAATTTGGAATAACAAAGTTGGTTGGATTTTGTTGGTAAGTTCAAAAGTTTTGCTTCAAACTAAAAAAAACGTGTCATATTTCCATGTTACGAAGAAAATATATAGCCGGTCGAAAGTACAAATGCAATCAAAGTCGAGCCAAAATCGCCATCAAATATGATAAAAATATAAAGTGCACAAATTCGATATGCAATTGTGCAAAGTTTGAATAATGAGGAATGAGGATTAATGGAGTTTAAGATTACACAAATTATGTAACCGTGAGTGTTGTGAACGGGCGAACAGACGGAGTGGGAAGGCCACTAACCTTGTTGCTTTTTCTGTTGGCGATGCAGGCAAAAAGAAAATTAACATATAATATATGTCTTTATCTGAAATCAAACATACTTGGTGTTTTCATTCTACTAATGAATCGGTCACTCCTGATCTTCGGTTTGTGTCGAGAATAAAAATGCAACTCGACGCTTTTTCGTCAAAGCAAAGCTGTCAATAATTTTCTCAGTATATAAGTCCCAGTGTTTATATGCATGTAGTACGGACAAACTTGAAAGATTTTCTGTTAGCATCGTGGCTCGGACATAAGTTTTAATTCGCCTCATTACACTGAAGCTTCTCTCAGCAGTAGCCGTTGTGACTGGCATGGTAATCAAAATGACAAGACATATATAGATGTTTGGATACAGATACAAGAAATTTGCAACTGTCTTATGAGTTTAAGCATATAACTCGTTTGTGACAAAACAGCCAAACAGGAACTTCCATTTATGAGAGAGGAGAATATCTAAGTGAAAGATATATATGCATCCGACAAAGGCATTAGTCAAGTTTGTATGAACAGTAGGCGGGACAAGCACAAACAGCAAAAATACAAGGAAACAACACTATACTAAAACTCCTATTAAACTGCGAGTTGATATTAGGTGCACCGAAATGATAAGCATGTCCTGCTTTGCATACGACACCCGTCATATTATATCCAGTAGTCGAAGCCGGTGATACGTCAGTATATGAGACAAAAATAGCAGATTTGATTTTCTATCAAAGGATACGGACACCCAGTAATGTTGTCAGAATCATTTAGTCATAGTTTTTCTCCGAGTTTTGTAAAAGTTATGTAGCTGGAATTGGGTAATTTTGAAATTGTTAACTATATTTTCTTTAATAAGTTCTTCTAGACATGAAGGTACTCTCCATATGGACACTAATAATGAATTTCTTTAAGAGTCAGTCTAAACAAACTGATCTCTCAAATAGAGAAAAAATTAATATACACCTTCTAGATCTCACTCTATGATATAAATATAATCTGTGTGTAACTTTATCTACAGTTATGATATCAATTTGTTACACAGGTATGGATGCACTCACTGAAACTTTTTATTAATAGTTCTATGTGTTAATTTGATTTCTCTGTTTTTAATTTTATAATCCCCTTCCCTGCGAATTTAACCCTATTGATCAATACGTCTTATTCAAAGATCAATGTACCTGAATGGGAATTTAAACTGGGAAGCTTTATCCCCCATATGGGATAACAACTGAAGTTTAACTGCATCACTTTGGAGATCATCCTACGACAATTTAGCAACATCTAGGTACGTAGGTTTACAGGCAGAGCACTCTCTATGACGCTCTCCACTTTTTCCGGGCTTGAACTTTCAAAAGCCGAAGGGTCTGCTTTCGGTTCGAAAAAGGAACTTGTCTTTCTTTGCATTGTTGTTCAGTCACTCAGTTTCATCACTCAATGTAAACTAAAACCTTTCATCGTGTAATTAGCCGAAGGGGCCGGAGTAGAGTAGTATCAGTTCTGGAGCTAAATTCAAACGTATAACGTGAATATTGTTTAACGTACTTTTCCACGACATAAAAAAATAACACAATAACAATACACAAACTATACACGATTCTTCTATATCTCTATTTGTTCTCTCTCTCTCTCTTTTTTTTTTTTTTTTTGGTCAAATGATGTGGAAGCACGTGCTTCCGTGCCTCTGCCTAGCTACGCCACTGATAGGATCTGATGGTAAATCTTTTAAGCCGTGCTTTTATCCCCCAACGATTGAAACTCAATTCAATACTAAAATATTATTCAAGAATTAAACACTTCTTGAAAAGTATTCACATAGGCCAATATGACGCAGTATGTTGTGGTAATATAAAGGTATCTTAAATGTAAAGTTGATTTTTCTGTGGAGGTAAAATTAGCGTTTTTGAGCTCTGTTCTCTGGCGTATTTGCTCTAATAAAACATTGGGGCTTTTGATATGTTCAATAAACAGTAATAACGGAAACGGTTGAAACTTAGGAATATACTTTGTTCGTATGTAGAACGTTTGAGTTCCACAAAAATGATGACATCTTTCCGTCTAGCTGTTGTAGTCTATGGTCGGGTGGCATACAGGTGGCATTAATGACCAATTATACAATATGCTGTAAAGTCAGAAATGGAATACAATACATTATTCCAAATAAAATCAAATTTTCAAAGGAAGCATTTTAAATTTTAATTAGATGTTAACAAAGACTCCATTATTTCCTGTATAGAACTAAAAACTGCAAAATTTATTCCACATTCTAACATGACCTCCTTCTGTCGCTTGTTAACAAACGAGAGAGTTATCCATTCGGTATAATCTCATTAGTATATGCGCCGGTGAATGTGACTGACTTTCATCGGCAGATAAATTGTAATCCGAATAATGCCCATAGAGGGCGCAGTATTATTCAAGTTACATAAATTGTGTGCGACATTATCCGCAAGCGTAAATATAAATTACCGTTTTCCAATCAAAGTATACTACCGTACATTCTTATTGTCAGAATTAACCTTTATTTGTTTGTGTTCAAAAATATTTACATATGTATTTCGTACTCGGTTCACATTCTAATTCCTGATATTGTGAATTTGAATCTCGAACAGAGCGAGTTGTACAACATTATGTGATACAGTTTGTCAGTGACCTACGACAGGTCGGTGCATGGTTTTCTCCGGGTCTTGCGGATTCCTGCACCAATAAAACTGACCGCCACGATATAGCTGAAATATTATTGAAAGTTTCTTTAAACACCATCAACAAACAAACAGACACATTCTATTCTCTCCGTGTTGAACTTTTTTTCTTTTTAACCTCAGTCAAATTTGCAAAGATTTCATTGCTCTCAGACTGAGCATCAAGTTGTGTTGATATACAACCAATCAAAGTCCGCATCTGAGGCATCACAAAACAACCCCACAGTCAAATATTTCATTGATATTCAGTTTACTTAACTTATCTCCAATTGAGTTCATATTCCTATAGTTAGTAGAGTAATTCATTCAAAGCTGATTAGTCTAATTTTACACAAGCATGCCAACTGGCCATATCAAGTACACATTTATGCAAATATCTTGTATGTATTCTAACTCGATTACCAAATACTGTGTACATTGATATCAGCTGACCGACAAAACTAGCCAAAATCTTACCACTAAAAATAACTTTTCTGATACTTACTTGTTTTGATGCATAACAACTATCGTTTGATCTATTCTATCTTTATTAATGCAAAACATAACAATTTCAGCAACGCTACTTTCAACTATATTTCAGTTATATCGTGGCGGTCAGTTTTATTGCTTGAGGAAACCGGAGGACCCGGAGAAAACCACCGACCTGTCACAAGTCACTGACAACTTTATCCAATAATTTTGTACACATCGCCCTGATCAAGAGCGAATTCGCAACATCAGTTGTAATAGGCAATGCTTGCATAGGTTGTCCAACTACCATACGATCACGGCCACGACGGCCCCTCCAAGTGTTTTGATTTGTATTTATCTCATTCGTGTATCTCATATTGTTTGTGACATATCGGATGAAATAAAGGTTTTTCTAACCTCATCAAGTCTATACAAATTTCCACCAAAATTATTTAAGCCTTTATCTTTGATTACGAGTTTTCTTGACATGTATCCATCAAGTTCCTCCTTGTTTCCATTGATAAAACTTCGTTCAGGTTTGACATTGTTACTTTTGTCTTTGTTGTCTTCTCCCTGTAGAAAGGTGGTTGTCGTTTTCTTGATTTGTTCTGCCTTTGATCACATTTCATCCGTTGTTCCAGCTCTGTTCATCCTTTTGTCGTGCTCGGGATCATCTGCTATGGTGTTCATTACGTATTCTTGTACGGGAAACCGTAGACCTTTTAAGTTTAATTTTCCTGTATATACTTATCAAGAAATACTACTTACTAATTTTCGATGTACATTTCTCGTCGTCTCGCTCTCTCTACTTCAAAGCCTAAATCCTAATAGAGACATTGTTTTTCTGTTGTTTGTATTACAATATATCCTAATCATTGGTAACGTTGAAGTTAATCCAGGTCCAGAATTAGATAATCATTCAAGTGTTAGTGATAATTCCATTTCAATATGTAACATAAATATTCGCAGTGCGCGGAATAAATTATATTTTCTTAATAATTTCACTGACGAATTTGATATTATTGCTGTAACAGAAGCACATTTACATCCAAACATCAGTAATAATGATATTGAGATTGATTCCTTTTCAAAAAATATAATCCGTAAAGATCGCAACAATGCAGGCGGGGGTCTTCTTATTTACTCCAAAGATTATATTTCAGTTATCCGTAAGCACGAACTCGAAAATCACATTGATGAATCCATCTGGGTAGAAATACAAGGTAAAGGTACAAGGTTTTTATTATGTAGTACATATAGACCTGAATGGACAGACGCCGACTACTGGACACGACTTAATCATGCTATAGGGATGGGTTATCAGATTAATCAAAACATAATACTAACAGGTGACCTGAATTCAGATTTATTTTCTTCTCGTAATAATAAATTGATTGACACCATGAATGTGTTTACTTTGACGAATGTTATTGAAAAGCCCACGAGAATTACGGAACACAGCAGTACATTACTTTACCCTATTATAATAAGTGATTCTGTGCATTATTCTTATTCTGATGTTTTGAAAGTCCCGTCTGATATTAGTGACCATGATGCATCAATAATTTTTATAGAATGTCCTAAATTTCAAACCAGATCTTTTCAAAGAGAAGTATGGTTATATGAACGAACTGACCATGGAAATCTTTCAAGCAAACTCGATACCGTCGATTGGAATGCAATACTTTCTGACTTGGAGGATGTTGATGAAATGTGTAATACCTTCACCGACACATTCCTCGGAGTCGCAAGGGAGTGCATTCCAACCAAAATGGTCACTGTACGTAATAGCGATAGACCATGGTTTAATAGTGAACTCAGAAGAGAAATTAGAAAACGAGACCGTATTCGTAGGACAGCAAAAAAATATAACAAACAATCAGATATCGACAAATACAAGAAACAGAGAAACAAAGTTAATACTTTAAAAAAGACAGCTAAAGAACATTTCGAACAAAATTTAAATACTTTAATCTTAGAAAATATATCAAATCCAAAAACTTACTGGAAAATAATGAAGATGCTAATTAAGTCTAATAAAGGATGTAGTAATATACCCCCTCTCCAAAATATAATTCAGGATGAAGGACTAGATGAGGTAGTTTACGAAGACGACGAGAAGTGTGAATTACTAAATAAATATTTTAGTTTTATATCTTCTTTGGAAGATGCCAATATTCCTCTTCCAGATATTGAACATAGGACCAATAATTTTCTGCGAGACATAGTCATTACAACAGATGAGATTGTTGATGTTATTAAAATTTTAAATCCTAATAAAGTGTCGGGACCTGATATAATCAGTCACAAAATGTTAAAATTATGTCCTGAAAAAATAGCAGTCCCTCTTCAAATAATTTTTAATAAATCTCTTTTACAATGTAAATATCCAACCAGCTGGAAGATTGCACATGTGATTGCTATATTTAANAAAGGTGACAAGTCATTACCGTCTAACTATAGACCTATATCTCTCATAAGCTGTGTTGGAAAAATAATGGAACGTGTTATCTATAAATATGTTTTTAACCATCTGCAAAGAAACAAGTTAATTTATGAATATCAATCTGGTTTTCTCCCAAAATATTCAACCGTACACCAACTATTAGAAATGTACAACTGCATTCTAAATTCACTAGAAAAAAAGGAAATTAGCTGTTTTGTTTTTTATGATTTTTCTAAAGCGTTCGACAAAGTTTGGCATAAAGGGTTGTTGCACAAAATTAAATCATACGGTGTAGATAGAAATTTATTAAGTTGGTTCTCTAGTTACCTGCAAGATCGACAACAGAGGGTAGTAATAAACAATTCATCTTCTTCACTCTGCAATGTTTCAGCTGGTGTACATCAAGGTTCAGTACTTGGTCCTCTATTATTTATTTTGTATATTAACGAAATTGCTGAGAATCTAATCTCTCTTAGCCGACTTTTTGCGGACGACACTTCCTTCAGCTATTCCAGTCGTGATGAATTACAGATAAAAACTGTGATTGATCACGACTTGAAAGAGCTGGATGAATGGTCAAAGAAATGGTTGATGTCTTTTAACCCGGATAAAACAGAAATTATGCTATTTTCAAATACGGAAATTCCAGAACTAAATTTTACATTTAATGGAAGAACTATTCCAATTACAAATTCTCATAAACATTTAGGAGTTACATTCAGCAGCGATGCTAAATGGAATACACATATAGAACATATATTATCAAGTATTTACAAACACCTGAATGTTCTTCGGAAGTTAAAATATAAACTTTCCAGGAAAAATCTAGAGAAACTCTATTTAGTTTATATCAGACCAATTTTTGAATATGCTAGTGAAGTATGGGATAATTGTGGAGTGGGAAATTCTTATAAACTTGATCAGTTGCAACTTGAGGCTGCTAGAATCGTTACTGGTCTTCCAATATTTGCTAGTTCCATTCTAATTTATAAAGAGTTAAGCTGGGAATCATTGACAGGAAGAAGAAAAAGGAGAAAATTACAAATGTTTTATAATATTCAAAATAATAATGCACCCAGGTATCTTTGTGACTTAATTCCTCCAACGATTCAAAGTACAACCGTTTATCCATTGCGTAATGGAAGTGATATAATAATACCATTTTGCAGATTATCGATTACTTGTGACTCATTTATTCCCTCAACCATACGTCAATGGAATAGCTTAAGTCCATCTCTACGAAATATAGAATCTATTGCAAAATTTAAAACTGAATTAAGAAAACAGAAAGATATTAGACAAGTTCCTAAATATTTCGAAATTGGACCTCGAAAACTTAATATTGCATTAACCCAACTTCGATGTTTTGCTTCTTTCTTAAATTATGATTTGTTTCAAGTAAATATAGTTTCAGATCCGTCTTGTCGTTGTAGGGCCAACCGTGAAGACTCGTGTCACTTCTTCTTTGATTGTTCCCATTATGCAAATATGAGATATAAATTGTTTCACAATCTCAGCTGGCTACCTAATGACTGTGCTATAGACCTCAAGCTTTTAACCAGTGGTAATCCTATTCTTTCAAATGAACATAGCGAAATTATTTTTAAGCACGTGTTTGAATATATAAAGAGGTCTGAAAGGTTTCTTGTTTAAGTGGTTCACCAAATGAACAATCACACACACCATCACCACCAATCCCTCTCTCTCTTTCTCTAATTCCTTTCTTCATTCTCTGTTCTTGAATTTACACATATTAATGTAATACATATTCATATGCATGCATGCTCTATCAAATAATGTTGTAACTTATTGTATATAGGAGAAGACTTCATAAGTTTGTTTAACTTGTGTCTTATCCTTTTTGCATATTTGAGCAAATAAAATATGTTTAAACTAAAAAATTATTGTACCAGTCGCCATCCCAACTCAGACGAATCGGCCAGTGTTGTAATATTTTGCCAATTATGTACTAAGTCAATACCTTCAGGTATGTTCTCCTTAGCTGCTTCCACTTTCTGTGGGATATCTTCCGGAACGTGCTTCGGTCAACTTTGACATTGTTTTTTACGCCGTGTTTGAATTGGTTTACGTTTCCTTTTCTCTGAAATGTGTGATAATCAGAAAGACTTTCCTTGATCTTATTTTGGCTGCTTATGACCTTTGGTTTATTGCTTCTAAAACTTTAAATTATTTGGCTTTCTAATCTTTTGATTTTGAGCGTATACCTGATGAAGTTAATTCCAGAAACACGTCGTGCTTACTAAATTTGATGTCTACGTTGCTATTACTATCCCTGGGTCGATACCTCTGCTGATGGACCGTGAACTATTAGTTTCCGGGGGTATCATACTTTCAGTGATAAGTGCTTCTTCACTGTCAGGGTTTATTGCTCTCACCGAGTGTGGTAGATTGTGATATTAAAACCCTGTAGAAATCAAATTAAAGACTATACAATTGGTATATGCTGCTTTACTGGTAAGCATGCAGCATTACGGAGTAAGAACAATGTCTCGGTATCAGCTGCTTTACTGGTAAGCATGCAGCATTACGGAATAAGAACAATGTGTTGGTATCAGCTGCTTTACTGGTAAGCATGCAGCATTACGGAGTAAGAACAATGTCTCGGTATCAGCTGCTTTACTGGTAAGCATGCAACATTACGGAGTAAGAACAATGTTTCGGTATCAGCTGCTTTACTGGTAAGCATGCAGCATTACGGAGTAAGAACAATGTGTTGGTATCAGCTGCTTTATTGGTAAACATGCAGCATTACGGAGTAAGAACAATGTCTCGGTATCAACCGCTTTACTGCTAAGCATGCAGCATTACGGAATAAGAACAATGTGTCGGTATCAGCTGCTTTACTAGTAAGCATGCAACATTACGGAGTAAGAACAATGTCTCGGTATCAGCATAACGTGTCCATGTGTAGTGACATGTCTATCTGGGAACTTGCTTTAGTATGTTGGTACACTGTACCCAAACGAATAAAAAGAACCACAAATAACATTTTAGATAGCACAAAGGACATTTAATTATATGGAAAATAAAATGTAATACATGTCATTGGATGAAAGAAATGCATAATAAATATTTTATTTAGTGTTGTATTTGTTATTTAAACATCAAACAAATTGTACAATGTACAATTCTCGATTGGTATCGATATGGTACAGTAATTGAATATTTGTGTGATGTAAAAACATTTCAGAATGTTTATAAACTTCATAAGTCTACATTAAAGAGTCAGATATTAACACACAGATACAATACAAATTGAAGTTAATATATATATAGAAATGATTTCTTTTTTCGGGAAATGTCCAAAATCTACAATTATCATAG
>MJUT01033864.1:171580-193954 GCA_002080005.1 Gigantidas platifrons
CTTAATATGTTCATCTAGCTAAGTCTTAATATGTTCATATAGCTAAGTCTTAATATGTTCATCTAGCTAAGTCTTGTTATGTTCATCTAGCTAAGTCTTAATATGTGAATTAACGCCTTGTTTAATTTTCTCAATAAGTATCAATTGCATTAACTTGTAAAAATTCCTAGTGACCTCTTTAGAAGTGAGTCACTTTCAAGTTTTCATTTTCAATGATTATCCTGTTTTTTAGCAATTTCTAAGCTTTTGTCGATACGACTCCGGTACCAAATCACATGTTATTTGAACGGCTTTTTTACTTCCTCGTAATTTGAACTTTATTCTAAATCAAAGACCCGTAAATCACTCGGGCTTTCCCATCAGGACACTCTGTAAAAGTGAGGTCTAGTATTTATTGGACATAGCCAGACTTTTATCTATTTTCCTAAAATTTTATATTTTTTTATCTTATTTGTTCTTGTATTTCTATTTCGTTTATTTTTAAAGTATCAACCCCCAAAGTCTTAATCATTTTCGAAGCAAAATATTGACATCTATTAAAAATTCTATTTTGTGTCCCAGACATAATCGTTATCCCTGACGAGCCCCCCATTTCTGTTATGCAATTTGTTTTCTCTAATACTCTAGCAACAGAAAGAAACAACCAACAACCAATCAAGTTTATATACTTTATATACTTTAGTGAAATAGCAAAAATTACTTAATAATAAAGTACAATTACAAATATAAAATTAATAAAGTACAACTGGGCTGTCAATGTTCAAAGTTAGATCCCTTGGAATAATTGTCCCTTTTCTTTTTCAGAAGTACTTCGATTGCGTTCTCATGAAATTGATATTCCTATTGAAATAGTATATCCTTGGTTCCAATACACTGGGTTTCCTTGTTGAATGTTGAAATAGTTCAAGTCACGTGACCTCACTGAGTTAAATATATTCAAATAAAATGCTTTAAATTCCAACTGTTTATAAATCCCAAACTTTAATCGACTTCTTTCAAACTTGAGACCCTTATATAGGAATATATAAACATCTAGAACGTTCATGTGCTTTTTGTTTCCTTTTTTTGTTGCTTTGTTTATTGTTCTTTATGCAAAATATGGAGAAACATTTTCTTGTTTGGTTGATGGTATGTATTGTGTTGATAAATGAAGCTTGAATTACCCGAAAAAGACGGTGTGACGTCATTTTCTTTCTCACTATTTCAGATACAATACCAGCGGGAATTTACAATATTTCATTTTAACATATGCAATTAAAAGTTGTCCGCCATTCTTTCAACAATAAATTGTAGTGTATACTCTGTTTAATATGTAATGAGGTATTTACAACTCTGTATAATCATTTGGGTTTCCTTCTCTTGTATTATAACTATTGTGTTATTGCGTGTAATTGTTGTTGAATATTATTAATATTTTAAGAGATTTGAGTGGAAATCGTATTACGAGAGTAGAGGCCTGGTTCTCAAGTGGCATGCCAAACATTTCTGTGATGTAAGTATACTTTTCTACGGATAATCAACATACATATCAAAGCAGGAATACATTAACAAAAAAGCATCCATATAATGATATACTTAATTATTTACGTAGACCAATGACGATATTTAAATCAGAATATTGTTTTTCACTTAACATGATAATCACATTAGCGACGACAACGAAAAATAAAACAAAATAACAAAATCTCCATAAATTTACAGAATCCGCGACAGGAAAACTCAGGATCTACAGAAGTCTAAGGATTTCCTGTATAATTAGTGGCACCCGTCGTACACAGAATCGTGTATAACCCAGAATCTACAGAAGTATAAACATTTCCTGTATAATTAGTGACACCCGTCGTACACAGAATCCTGTATAACCCCGGATCTACAGCAGTCTAAGCATTTCACGTATAATTTTGTGACACCCGTCGAACAAAGAATCCTGTATAACCCAAGATCTACAGAAGTCTAAACATTTCCTGTATCATTAGTGACACCCGTCGTACACATAATCCTGTATAACCCATGATCTACAGAAGTCTAAGCATTTCCTGTATAATTAGTGACACCCGTCGTACACAGAATCCTGTATAACCCATGATCTACAGAATTCTAATCATTTCCTGTATAACCCAGGATCTACAGAAGTCTAAACATTTCCTGTATAATTAGTGACACCCGTCGTAAACTTAATAATGTATGAATAGCTACACCTGTCTATATCGTATTCTGGATAATCGGGAATCGTATCTAAATAAATTTCAATGTAATAACGCTTTGGTACTTCAATTTATATGAACCAAACACCTGTCTATTCCAAAAACAAAGGTCAGTCACAGGGAGGTTCGGATTAGACAGGGCTCAGTGTATATCATACGTAGGTTATATGTGCTGTATTGGCAAACACTCAAATATAAAATACATAAAACAATACCAATAATAAAAATGATGTTAGTCATGTGAAGTTATGACTTAGCTATTGATTGGTTAACTTATGTTACATAAGATGTTAGACATATGAGGTTATTACTTGGCTATTGATTGGTTAAGTAATGCTATGCAAAATGTTAGACATATAAAGTTATAACTTGGCTATTGGTTGGTTAAGATATGCTATGCAAGATGTTAGACATATGAAACTATAGTTTGGCTATTGATTGGTTAAGCTATGTTAAATAAGATGTGAGACATATGAAGTTATAACTTGGCAATGGATTGGTTAAGTTATATTGTTTTAGATGTTAGACATGGCTACTGACTGATTAAACATGCTAGTGAAAATGTCAGACGTATGAGGCTATAACTTGGCAGTTTAAATTTGGGATTTCAAATGTTTCTTATTTTATGGCTCTTAATACGAATATGATACAATAAGTCTAATATATACATGTATGCTGATATCATTTCTTACTCTGAGGTTTTGACAATGCATTGACTTATAGTGTTGCATTTAATGTAAAATATATTTCAGAGACATGAGCGACAACATTATATCATTTATAAGCGAAAAGGCGTTTCAGAATACAACAGAGCAGCCATACATGTAAGTAGTATTATATTTGATATAATTGTGTTATACCCGCCATTCTGAACTTTATAAATATCGTCAGCTGTGTGATATGGCCGACATAATAATTACTCCCGCTGTCTCTTATAACCCACATTCTAAACTTTATAAATATCATCCGCTGTGTGGTATGCCTGAGTTAATAATTACTCTGGCTGTCTTCTGTAACCGACATTCGGAACTTTATAAATATCGTCAGATGTGTGGTATGGGCGACATACTAATTACTCTGGCTATCTTCTATAACCGACATTCTTAACCTTATAAATATCTTCAGCGATATGCTATGGAAAACATAAAAAATACTCTGGCTGGCATCCACTACACAGTCAAGAAATTCTGAACAGACCAGTTTTTGTGCTAGAAATTCTGAACATAGTTTGAACATTACTGAAAATTCTGAAAAAAGTCTGAACAGAATCTGAACATTCCGAACATTCTGAACAGGTTCTCAACAGTGTCTGAACATTACTGAAAATTCTGAAAACGTCTGAACAGAGTCTGAATATTACTGAAAATTCTGAGCATTGTATGAGCATTCTGAATATAACCTTTTTTAAATCGAAAGATCTCCATACGATTTCCACATGATACCGATGTTCTGTGCGTCTTTACCACCTGGGTACTAGTACATCTAGACCCTGGTCACCTGTTTACTATTAAATTCAAGACCCTGGTCACCTGCTTACTAGTAGCATATAGACCCTGGTCACCTGCTTACTAGTAGCATATATACCCTGGTTACCTGCTTACTAGTAATATATAGACCCTAGTAACATGCTTACCATTAACATCAAGACCCTGGTCACCTGCTTACTAGTAGCATCAAAAATTTGGTCACTTGCTTATTAGCAGTATTTAGAATCTGGTAACATGCTTACTAGTAGCATCCAGACCCAGATCACCTGCTTGTTAGTAGCTTCTAGACCTTGGTCACCTGCTTACTAGTAGCATTTAGGCCCTGGTCACCTGCTTACTAGTAGTATCTAGACCATGGTCACCTGCTTATTTGTAGCATCTAGATCCTGGTCATCTGCTTACTAGTAGTTTCTAGACCCTGGTAACATTCTTACTAGTAGCATCTAGACCCTGGTCACCTGCATACTAGTAGGTTGTAGGCCCTTGTCAGCTGCTTACTATTGGTACCTAGACCCTGGTAACCTGCTACCTAGTAGCATCTAGACCCTGGTAACTTACTTACTAGACTAGTAGATTCTAAACCTTGGTCACTTGCTTACTAGTAGCACCAAGACCCTTGTCACCTGCACTACAAAGTCAAGAAATTCTGAATAGACCAGTGTTTGTGCTAGAAATTCTGAACAGAGTCTGAACATTAATGGAAATTCTGAAAATGTCTGAATAGAGTTTGAACATTACTCAACATTCTGAAAAAGTTTGAACAGAGTCTGAACATTCTTAAAATTCTGAAAAGATTATGAATAGAATCTGAACAGAATCTGAACATTACTTAAAATTCTGAAAAAGTCTGAGCAGAGTCTTTAACATCTGCTTACTAGTAGCATCAAAACCATGGTCACCTGTTAACTAGTAGCATCTAGACCCTGGTTACACACTTACAAGTAACATTTAGAACCAGGTCACCTACTTACTAGTAGCACCAAGATCCATGTCAGCTGCGCTACAAAGTCAAGAAATCCTGAATATACCAGTTTTGAGCTAGAAATTCAGAACAGAGTGAACATTATTGAAAATTCGGAAACGTTGGCAACCTTCTTATCGGTAGCATCTAGACCCTGGTCACTTGCTTAATAGTAGCATTTAGACCCTGGTAATCTGCTCACTAGTAGCATCTAGACTCTGATCACCTGCTTACTAGAAGCATCTAGACCCTGGCAATCTGCTTATTAGTATCATCTAGACCCTGGTAACCTGCTTACTAGTAGCATCTAGAACCCTGATAACCTGCTTACTAATAGCATCTAGACCCTGGTCACCTGCTTACCAGTAGCATCTAGACCCTGGTATCATGCTTAATAATAGCATATATACCCCCGTCACCTGCTTATTAGTAGCATCTAGACCCTGGTCAGCTGCTTACTAGTTGCACCAAGACCCTGGCCACCTGCTTATTAGTGGCTTCAATAATATGGCCACGTGCTTACTAGTAGCATCTAGACCCTGGACACCTGCTTACTAGTAGCATCTAGATCCTGATCACCTGCTTACTTGTTGCACCAAGACCCTGTCCACCTGTATATTAGTTGCTTCAATAATATGGTCACGTACTTATACTAGTAGCATCTAGACCCTGGTCACCTGCTTACTAGTAGCACATAGACCCTGGTAATCTGCTTTCTTGTAGCATTTATGGCCTGGTCACTTTCGTTGTCGTAGCATCAAGGCCCTGGTCACCTGCTTGCTAGCATCTTCTAAACCTTGGTAACATGCTTACTAATAGCACCTAGATCCTGGTCACCTGCTTACTAGTAGCATCTAGACCCTGGTCAACTGCTTATTAATAGCATCTAGAACATTGTCACCTGCTAACTAGTATCATCTAGATCCTGGTTACCTGCTTACTTAATAAATAGCATCTACACCCCTGTCACCTGCGTACTGGTAGCATCTAGATCCTGGTCACATACTAACTTGTAGCATCTAGATCCTGGTCACCTGCTAACTAGTAGCCTCTAGATCCTGGTCATATGCTTACTAATAGCATCTATACCCCGGACACCTGCTTCATAGTAGCATATATGCCCTTATCACCTACTTATTTGTAGCACATATGCCCTGGTAACCTGCTTACTAGTAGCTTCTAAAATTTGGTAATATGCTTACTAGTAGCACCTATACCCTGGTCACCTGCTTACGTATAGCATATAGACCCTGGTCAACTATTTACTTGTAGCATCTAGACACTAGCCACGTACTTACTAGTAGCTTCTAATCCTTGATAACATGCTTAATAGTAGCATCTAGAACCTGGTCATCTGCTTACTAGTAGCATCTAGACGCTGGTTACCTGATTGCTAGTAGCATTTAGATCCTGGTCACCTGCTTACTAATAACAACTAGACCCTGGTTACCTGTTTAATAGAAGCAACTAGACCCTCGTCACCTGCTTACCAGTAGCAACTAGACCCTGGTTACGTGCACACTAGTAGCATCTAGACCCTGATCACCTGTTTTCTAGTAGCATTTAGGCCCTGGTCATTTTCTGTGTTGGAGCATATAGACCCTGGTCACCTGCTTACTAGTAGCATCCATACCCTGATCACCTGCTTACTAGTAGCATTAAGACCCTGGTCACCTGCTTACTAATATCAACTAGACCCTGTTAATTTAAACTTATTTTATTGCTCATAATAACAACAAATGGATCAGACACAAGTTTTACAACTTAGAAATGTCTTCTCCGCTAGTTACATCAATTTACATATAATCAGAACAGTATTAAATACATAATAAAATATTTGTTAGGAATATGGAGACGAAGGGAAAAAAATAATAAGCGAAAGAAGAAAAAAAAACATACAATAGAACAGAAAAAAGCCAATTTCAAAAGTCGATGAAACATACTGTGTGCTAAGGTATAATATATTGCAAATCGAGCACACCCCAAAGACAGTTCTTAAGCACGTGGTGTATGAGTGTTGCATACTGGAATCATTAGACATATAGTTTATATGTTGGGATTTATTTAATTCATGAGGATATTGCATAGGTAAGTACAATTTGAACTGAATAACACATGTATATTTCATCGACTTGAGACACGTCAATCAATCAATACACCAAGTGCGACCAGGAAAAGAATATACATACATGTAGAAGTACACAATGTTGACAATTGTCAATAATATTATACATGTTGACTTGTTTGTTCAAGAGAAACGCCGTGTATCTTTTATGTATTTTTGTACACGTGAAAATATAAACGTGTTAATTTCTACAGACAGGTTATCATTTCCAAATAACAAAATATCGATATTTACCGGTAGACCTCCCATATCAATCATACTTAATTCAATGAGCATGTTATTTCTAAGTAAATTGAATTTATTACAATATAATAGAAAATGCTCGGAACATTCGTTTTTATATCCACATGAACAAGAAGCACTAAAGCATCTAAACCCTGGTCACCTATTTACTAGTAGCATCTAGACCCTTGTCACCTGCTTGATAGTAGAACCTAAACCCTGGTTACCTGCAAACTAGTAACATTAAGATCCTGGTCACTTGCTTACTAATACCAACTAGTCCCTGGTTACCTGCATACTAGTAGCATCTAGACCCTAGTAACCTGCTTACCAGTAGCATCTAGACCCTGCTCACCTGCTTTCTAGTAGCATCTAGTCCCTGGTCACCTGCTTACTAGTATCAATAAGACCCTGGTCACCTGCTTACTAGTAGCATCTAGACCCTGGTCACCTGCTTACTAGTATCAATAAGACCTTGGTCACCTGCTTACTAATAGCAACTAGACCCGGGTTACCTGCGTTCTAGTAGAATCTATACCGTGGTCACCTGCTTTCTAGTAGCTTTGATGCTCTGCACACTTTCATGCTAGTAGCATCTAGACCCTGGTCACCTGCTTACTAGAAGCACTTACTTCCTTCTCACCTGCTTACTAATAGCTTCTAGACCCAGGTCACTAACTTACTAGCATCATCTAGACTCTGGTGACCATCTTACTAGTAGCAGCTAGACCCTTTTTGACCTGCTTACTAGTAGCATCTAGACCCTAGTTACCTGTTTACTAGTAGCTTCTAAACCCTGGTAGCCTGCTTTCTTGTAGCATATAGACCTATTTCACCTGCTTACTAGCAGTATCTAGACCATGATCACCTGCTTACTAGCAGCATATAGACCCTGGTGATATCCTTACTAATAGCATCTAGACACTGGTCACCTGCTTACTAGTAGCTTCTAGACCATTATGACCGACTTACTAGTAGCATTTAGACTCTGGTCATCTGCTTACTACTAGCTTCTAGAACCTGGTCACCTGCTTACTAGCAGCATCTACACCATGATCGCCTGCTGACTAGTAATACCAGTAACCTTGTCTCCTTCACTACAAAGTCAAGAAATTCTGAATAAACCAGTTGCTGTGCTATAAATTCTGGACAGAGTCCGAACATTATTGAAAATTCTGAAAATGTCTGAACAGAGTTTGAACTAGTAGCTTCTAAGCCTTGGTAACATGCTTACTAGTTGCACCTAGACCATTGTCACCTGCTTACATGTAGCATCTAGACATTGGTCACCTGCTTACTTGTAGCATCTAGTCGCTGGTCACCTCATTACTTATAGCATCTAGATCCTGGTCACCTACTAACTAGTAGCATCTAGATGATGGTCACCTGCTAACTAGTAGCATCTAGATCCTGGTCACCTGCTTACTAGTAGCATCTATTCCCCGGTCACCTGCTTACTAGTAGCTTCTAAACCTTGGTAACATGCTTACTAGTAGCACCTAGGCCCTGGTTACCTGCTTACGTGTAGCATCTACACCCTAATCACCTACTTACTTTTAGTATCTATACCCTGCTCACCTGGTTACTAGTAGCATCTTGACCCTGTGTACCTACTTACTAGTAGCACTTAAACCCTGGTCACCTGCTTACTAGTAGAAGCTAAACCCTGGTTATCTACTTACTAGTTGCTTCAAGACCCTTGTCACCTGCTGACTAATAGCATCTAGACCATGATCACATTATTTGTAGCAACTAGACCCTGGTCACCTGCTTTCTAGTAGCAGTTGGGCCATGGTCACTTTCTTAATAGTACCTTCTAGACCCTGATCACCTGCTTAATAGTAGCATCTAGACCCTGGTCACCTACTTACTAGTAGCTTCTAGACCCTGGTCAACTGCACCACAAAGTCAAGAAATTCTGAATAGACCAATTTTGTGCTAGAAATTCTGAACAGAGTCTGAACATTCTGAATATTCTGAACAGATTATACATAGAGTCTAAGCAGATTCTGAACACTACTGAAAATTCTGAGCATGTCTGAACAGAGTCTGTGTGATTTGGCTGAGATCATAATTATTCTGGCTATCTTCTATAACGGACATTCTGAACTTGATAAATGTTGTCAGCTGTGTGATAAGACCTAGATAATAATTACTCTGGCTGGCATCTACAACCGACATTCTGAACTTTATAAATATTGTCAGCTGTGTGATATGGCTGAGATAATAATCACGCTGGCTGTCTTCTATTAACGACATTCTGAATGACTGATTTGATTGGTTTATGGCGCTTAGCTCCACTTTCATTAATATTTCTGTGATATGGTGGCGGTCAATTTGTTTGGTGGAGTACCTGTAGAAGACCAAAGATCTGTCAATGACAAACGTTATCACATAATGTTGCATCGATTACACCGCGCTATGAACGGGGTTCGAACTCACATCTTTGATTATAATAGGCTAGTGGAACCTTTTGATATTGCTATATGTGTGGTATAGCCGACATAATATTTACTCCAGCTTCTTGGTGTGATTGGCATTAATGCTACATTTTGCTGTAAGCTAAAAAGTAATTTGGAAAACGAAAATAACTCATTATACAATCCAATATTACAATCGTAGAAAGAGGTATGATCGATACCCCTAGCACACAAATACATCACCAGACACCCCTAACACACAAATAAATCACCAGATACCCCTAACACACAAATACATCACCGGATACCCCTAACACACAAATACATCACCAGATACCCTTAACACACAAATACATAACCAGATACCCCTAACACACAAATCCATCACCAGATACCCCTAACTCACAAAAACATCACCAGATACCCCTAACACACAAATACATCACCAGATACCCCAAACACACAAATGCATCACCAGATACCCTTAACACACAAATACATCACCAGATACCCCTAACACACAAATCCATCACCAGATACCCCTAACACACAAATACATCACCAGATACCCCTAACACAAAAATCCATCACCAGATACCCCTAACACACAAATACATCACCAGATACCTCTAACACATAAATACATCACCAGACACCCCTAACACACAAATACGTCACCAGATACCCCTAACACACAAATACACCACTAGACACCCCTAACACACAAATACATCACCAGATACCACTAACACACAAATACACCACCAGACATCCCTAACACACAAATACATCACCAGATACCCCTAACACACACATACACCTCCAGACGCCCCTAACACACAAATACACCACCAGACGCCCCTAACACACATACACCACTAGACACCCCTAACACACAAATACACCACCAGATACCCCTAACACACAAATACACCACCAGACACCCCTAACACAGAAACACATCACCAGATACCCCTAACACACAAATACATCACCAGATACCCCTAACACACAAATACACCACCAGACGACCCTAACACACAAATACACCACCAGACGTCCCTAACACACACATACACCACTAGACACCCCTAACACAAATACACCACCAGATACCCCTAACACACAAATACACCACCAGACACCCCTAACACACAAGCACAACACCAGATACCCCTAACACACAAATACATCACCAGATACCCCTAGCACACAAATACATCACCAGATACCCCTAACACACAAATACATCACCAGATATCCCTAACACTAAAATACATCACCCGATACCCCTAACACACAAATACATCACCAGATATCGTTAACACACAAATACATCACCAGATACCCCTAACACACAAATACACCACCAGACGCTCCTAACACACAAATACGCCACCAGACGTCCCTAACACACACATACACCACTAGACACCCCTAACACAAATACACCACCAGATACCCCTAACACACAAATACACCACCAGACACCCTTTACACACAAACACATCACCAGATACCCCTAACACACAAATACATCACCAGATACCCCTAACACACAAATACATCACCAGATACCCCTAACACATAAATACATCACCAGATACCCCTAACTCACAAATACATCACCAGATACCCTAACACACAAATACATCACCAGATACTCCTAACGCAGAAATACATCACCAGATACCCCTAACACACAAATATATCACCATATACCCGTAACACACAAATACATCACCAGATACCCCTAACATACAAATACATCACCAGATATCCCTAACACTAAAATACATCACCCGATACCCCTAACACACAAATACATCACCAGATACCTCTAAAACACAAATACATCACCAGATATCTCTAACACACAAATACATCACCAGATATCCCTAACACACAAATACATCACCAGATACCCCTAACACACAAATACATCACCATATATCCCTAACACTCAAATACATCACCAGCTATCCCTAACACACAAATACATCACCAGATATCCCTAACACACAAATACATCACCAGATATCCTTAACACACAAATACATCACCAGATATCCCTAACACTAAAATACATCACCAGATATCCCTAACACACAAATACATCACCAGATATTCTTAACACACAAATACATCACCAGATATCACTACCACTAAAATACATCACCAGATATCACTAACACACAAATACATCACCAGATATCACTAACACTCAAATACATCACCAGATATCACTAACACTAAAATACATCACCAGATATCACTAACACTAAAATACATCACCAGATATCCCTAACACTAAAATACATCACCCAATTTGTCCTTTGCTTATCTTCACGAGTAGTGGTTGTTGCCGTAATTTTATCTTGAACTTTTATTGAAATTAACATTTTTAATTTGCACGAACAGAGGACAAGAACACTATTGAATTTATCCAGATTGAATGATGCAATAGTATACACTATTCTATATACTGTTGTACACTAAAATCTTATTGTTCCCATGTTCAACTCGTTACAATCTGGTCTGTGTCCTAAATGTCGGATATTTTTCCCTTTTATGAAAGTCATTTCATAGTATCCAAAAACAGCATTTATACACCTGCTATATATAATGTCAATAATTTAATTCAATACACAGTACTCTCTACTGACAAATAGTCATGGCATTTCCGTACAACTGTTTACATCTAATAATGAATAAGAAAACAATGTACTGATTTGTTATCAATATATATGTCAGTTGGTATTAATATATATACTATCAACGAAGAAAATTGTTTATTTATGGCTTACTTTAAGATGCCTCAAATTTGTACGTATATTTATTAATGAGCTCGTCATAAATATATGGATGTGAAATACCTTTTCAGATATACTCTGCTTGTAAAATCTCTATTGTGGTGTTATGATATAAGTACTGTATTAATTCTGTTTGATGTGAATTACTTCCCTTGGCCCATCTACACTATGGTGTTTACGTGAGAAAGGTAATACATTGAGGTGGTAGTAAGAAGCATGACAAACCGATTTACCGACATCGTAATAACCACAGGAAAAGGGAAAACAAAAAGGCAACCAATTGTCGACAAAATACTACGCATATAAATAAAGATTGAGTAACACGAAACCCTCTACAAGTCGTGTGGATCCAGGTTCTCCAGAAGAGTAAAGCGTGCCCTCTTTATTAGTGGAACACGCCAAGTTACTAGTGTTAACATCTGATGAAAAGTCATGACAGAAGGAACAGGAGACGGGATTGTAATAACAAGCAGCACAACCCATTCAGGTCATTTGTGGCACAACCTTCAGTAACGGTTCACCAGGGTATTATGGTGACCATACACTTTCAAAGTGATGACTTGAACTCAACCACTGTGAACCCTTGGTTCAGTAGCTCCCTTGTGAACAACAACCCCCTAACTAGGAAATAACAATATTGTCTGAGAATCGGTCGCTTATGACAGGGTATGCCTGGGTACATAACGTTATTTATTTATTTTTTGTAGTACTTTAACAATGTTTTGCGGCTGCAATGATAATTTTCCGCTATGGAAATGGCTTAGAGTAACCAGGAAATTAATGACATCTTTGAGATGCTATGACTACCTTTCGACAGGTCTGTTTGATTTAGTTCCAAGAGACTTTTATGAATGCTCAGGTTAGTATCAATTTTCACAGCAGAATGCAATGTGCACATACATTATTAAATGTTTCATAATATAGTTCAAGATGTCAGCACCTCTGTGGAATCGGCTATAGATAAGGATTAAACATAATATCATAATTCAAAATTTACGTGTTAAAAATACCACCTGCTTTCGTGTATATGTAACATTAAATAGTGTCCGCCGTGAGATAGTGTCCGCCCTGACAATTGTCTCCTATGATAAAGTACGAGGACGGAATAAAGCACAGCGATGACTTCGTTCGGTCTGTGAAAGGTTTGTCATTACAAACATAACACAACCGGAAACAATTGCACAGGACACTATTATGTCTTACATATACACATGCCAATATTTTCACATGGAGTACGTGGAGAAGCCGCCACCTATCGAAAGTTACTGACTGCAGTACTTCATCACATCAAATTTGAACGAGTTCAGCTTCCCACAAAGGACAATAAATAAATAAATAAATACTCCAAGCATAAAACTGATGATTGAACAATACGAACACCAGTAAATATCTACCCGGAAGAATAAACAATTCATGTTGTACCAGTGACACTCGTCCTGTTATTCTTGTTCAAAATCAAGTGATAAGTCATGAAAGCAAAAGGAAGGATGTGTATGTGACTAGAGCGAACGGAACGTATCCGCGGTCATGTGTGCACAAATATTTCACAACGGCTGCAAAGTCATAGTAGAGACCACAAACGTTTGAAATAATGAATTCAACTAAGTGACTATGAATTTTTCCAAAGTAGCCCATGTTTATGCTAATAGCAATCATCAAGCTCTCTAGTATTGTATTAACAGACAGATTTACACTACATACTAATATTCAATTTCCGTACCGTATACCACCCGATTTACGATCTATATTATTTTATAGTGTCATGTTGAAAGGTAAGGTATTACTAAAAGATTGATATGATCAGACCACAGTGACTTGCTCCCAGCCACTAATTTCTGACGCACTAATTTGTTTTTACTGTAAGAGTATTACCTACTTACCTTTCATACAAGGATAACAAATAGAATGATACAATCAGCTTTGAAACTACTAGAATGGCAATTAGAAAATATAGCGAGACAACTCCATTCTAGTTGTTATCCTTGTATGAAAGGCGCCGAACGTTTCCGAACATTCTGTGTCTAGGATGTTGTAATTTTTAAACTTTTCGATTGCTCACAAGAAGCACCGATGTTAAACAGGCCCGAGTTCTCGACCAAATTCTCGCACGGATATTGGGAATAAACTGGGATATATTACTAAATACACTTTCACTACAGTATCGGATTAACACGTGTTTCAGTAGGATAAAACTTCTGGGAATGCCAGCGGTCGTTAAATCTGTAAGTAATAAACCCTCGGTAGAAAGTGGGACCACAGACGTAACTAACATCTGGATCATCGGGATCATCAAAGAAGAAAGTTAGACAGTGATGGCTGTCTACTCTACCAATATATCAATAAACTTATATCATAATATAACACAAACTGTACACCGACGATCAATAATTAATAGGATGTCACTCACGAAACTGAAACTATTACTTTATATGTTGATCGGAAATCCAAAATAGAAAATTTCAAAAATTATTATTCATCGAACGCTCTGAATCATTTAAAATCAACTTGCATATAATGTTTCTGGGATAGTCATCTATGAGGATGACCGCCAATTCAAAGTCGAAGATTGGACCGTCCCCGAATATTAACATTTCTTTCTTCAAACTTTGTGAATAGCCAGGCCAAAGTGAACATATTGTTATAAGATTATTACATGTAAGATTTAAGGACAACATCAATTCATTGTAAAATGACATTATGTATTTTGGTAATATTGTTTACATTCTAGAAGCTCCGTCGACCACGAGTACACCAGCGAGCAGGACAACTATCACCACCACATCTGCAGCTAGAATTACTAGAAAGGTACCTGTTAACAATGTGGTGATAATATAGTTAGCCGATGAGCTAACATACTCGCTTTCAACTGTAAATGTTTGAGCATAATACAGTGACGAATAATAATAATAACAAAGATGTTATCGTGTACGCAAGTAAATTTACATCTTCTTACGGCTATCACAACTATATTTTAAAGTTTGATTCACCCCATAACGGTGTGAAATAACCTCATGTGATAAAGTTTGTCAACAATGAGTCTGAAAGATAAATTATCCTTTTGTGTGAATTTTACCTCACAGCAGCGAAACTAAACCATGTTTACTTGTATAGCAGATGTTTCTATTATCTATTTTATTTTTCATGTTTAATCCATCTCTTCAGTTTTTGTTTCCAGAAATTAGATGCAACAATATTTGATTCTCGAGGAGTAATTGGAATAGCCATTATAGCAGGTTCATTAGCTGTAGTCATAGTGTTGATTTTCGTCACCTGGCGATTAAGGATCCGCTCCAAGGATAAAAAAGATAAATTTGAACAGAAACCAGACAAGGTTAACAGCGTGAAACCAGCAATACCACCGAGTACATTCCCCTGGAGATCTAGACCAACAGAAAAGTCACAGTATATCATATAGAGTGATTATAACGTTTGATTCCTTGTATCCTAGAGCTGAATGTTTTATAGAGAATCTTGTTTGTAACATTTTTATGTTGATATGATAGACTTAAATCTTGTGTCAGAGTATAATTCACAACTAACACATATAAATGGTCATTGTTTAGTTTTTTATGTTTGACCTTTGTGAATAATTCATATAAAATGTTTGATATTATGACCATTATGAAGAATTGGTTGATATTCATTTTCATTCAAACGTTTTCGCGATCTTATGATAGGTACGTTTGGAGACTTTTGCTCCTTTTCTATCATTTTTATTAATACTATTATTTTTATTGTTATTATTATTACTACTAACATTACTATTATTGTTTAATTAATATTATTATTATTAATTTTATTATTATCATTATTATTATTAACATTATTATTATTTTTTCTGTGACACGTGAAGTGATGATAGATCTATGAATCTAGTTGGGAATAAAGGTTTGAAATTTTGTAATGGGGCCCTTTTGGGTATATTTTGAGGGGCCTAGATAGTTGGGGGTTTACTATAGAATCAGACTTGAATGAGGACTGTTTATTTTAAGGTAAGAATTATTCAAATGCAGTTGTATTGATTTTATTTATTTGAGTACAAAATATAAAACGTAATCAAAGATAATGATGGAAGATTTTTGATATGTTAAATGTAAAATTGTAATTAATCAAGAAAACGTAGTTTTATCCATTTATTATGGACTGAACTCTGATGACATACATATATATGTATACCTTGTAGAAGACGTTTGTAACGAACTTGAGCAACCAAATGATATGTTAATGGTATGTGTGGGGATTTTGTGTTTTAGAAAGTATAAAAGTATAGATTCAGGGGAGGAGGGGGGGGGGGTGTTGTCACACACAAACATAGAGAAAGACTAGAACATTTCATAGAAAGAAGTGACTTAGTAGACATTTGAAGAATTGTTAACCTCTGTAGCCTGACTACTTATTCTAATTATCAAATGCTAAATGAAACATTTTAATGATCTATTCAATTAAATATAAGATATATAGTATTTACCACAAATATTGAGGAATTTCTATTCAAGATTATTCACTTCATATTACTTTGTGTTAGTATTATATCCACTGCTGTAAACGGTCCGATCATATGCCAACTACTGAAATTCTAAAATACAAATCGAAACGCAGAAAGAAAGATTAACAAAATAAATTCATTATAGACAGAGACGATCACAAAGTATGAAACAAACAGGTCAAAATGTACATAGTCTTGTTTTTTGTACGGCATTACCAGTGCTCCAGATAAGGAAAGTATGTCAAATGTCTTCACATAAAAGATCTGTTATTTAAGAATTATCTTTTCAATCTTCAGAATATAAACAGATTCATGGGTTATTCAAAAATACAAAACAATGTATTCAAAATTCCCTTGTTATATATTGAGTTTTTAGATAAGTAAGCGGTGAATAAATAATACTCCCTATTTCCAGTGAAGAAGGGGAACTAACTCAATCAACTATAAAATTATTTGGAGCTCTGACCATTTCATAGGAAATAATTTGTGATATCTGTATTAATTCAATGCATAAGTATATATATATATATATATATATATTTCCAAGTTCTATAGCGACAATCATGTATCTTATTCAAATTGAACACAGTGTTCGATCATACTGACAAATTTCCAAAAATGGTATACAACTTAAAGTAAAAGAAGAGCAGATTTTGGAAGGCTCATTTTCGTTTAAAAATAATTTTTCAAACTTGGAACTGCAAACTTTAAATGTTTTGAGCACTTGAAATTGCGAAAAGGAACCATACGGCGCAGTCGTGCCTAATAGAAGGGTGTATAATACTTTATATACTTTATTATTTAGCACAATTTCCACCCTAATTATTGTCAATGGCTACACTGAATAGTCAACAATACATAAACATATGTAGTACTACATATAAACAAATTCAATACACAATAGAACAAATGGAATCAAGTGCCCCCTGTCCTCAGTTCCAATGACTGTTTAATGAAGGAGCCTAAAGATTTCACCTGCTTGATGTTAGTCGGATTTAAAATAATTTCTAATAATTTAACTTAATGTGAATACTGCAATCCGATTGGCTGATCCGCCTGGAGCAACATTGGTTATACTCGATAACCTGGGTTGGTATTGTGACGTCACCAATGTGTTCATCCGCCAACGACAAATTCAAATAGTCGCATGAAATAATCGTAATTAAAATCGAGGAATCATTAAATTGTGTTGTAAAAATTAAATTATAATGAATATTTGAAATCGTTGAACAGGTTATACTTGCATAACCTGGTTTGGGTCAGTTTACGCTTTTCATAAACCGCTTCGCGGTTTATTAAGCGTAATCTGACCCAAACCAGGTTATATCGTATAACCTGTTCAACAATTTCAAATATTCCTTAAGTAGATTTGTATTAATAGTATTGTCAAAGTCACTGAGAAAAGCTTTTCTTAAATGTTCATTTAGCTTACAATTTAAAAAGAAATAGAGGTTCATAATGAGTCTCCAAACGTAATTCGGTTAAAGTTAACGTGTTCGTCTAAAATTCGTGTCATATAACAGGGGCGGATCCAGGATTTCAAGTTAGGGGGCGCACTTAAAATAATCGCGCCGAGTGGAGCGAGGCGCGAAAATTGTTGGGGTATTTCGTGTGAAAAATCACGATTTTAAGCAAACAAATCATATTTTTTTTCCAATTTTAGGGGGGGGCTCGCGCCGGGTGCGCCCCCTGGATCCGCCCCTGTATAATTTAGTTTTTTCTTGACATTATGAATGTTTCTATATGATAAGTAACTGTTATGGAACGTGAAAAGTACACCCCAAGATACATTTGTACTTATATACTATGTTTTTTATGTTTCATTGCATTATGTATTACCTGTTTTACTGTGTTTTATGTTTCATTGCTTTGCAATTTAATTTAAGTGTGCATGCTTGATATCTATGAACATGTATGTGCTACTTGTGTCTGTATGTAAAGGTATTGTATGTGTTTTTATGTAATATTTATATATGTCGGTTCAAAAGCTCATTGCCAGCTTATGTTATGTTGTTTGTGTCTCGCCGACTTTAAATAAAACTTATTTGATTTGATTTGATTTGATAAACATTTGTTTCTTCTATTAGATCATTTTCAAGATCCCATCGTTTATGTTTATCAATCTTCTTGCCTATTACCATTACCTTTGAGTTTTTGGAATTAAATGTTAGGTTCCACTTACTTGCAAACTTAGCTGTAAACTTAAATCAACACGGGTAGACATGTCGCTCCACTAGGACACATTATTCTGATTCTGAGCCGACCAGTCTTTGCTCCTTTTTCTTAATGCTGCGTGCTTTGCGGAGAAGCAACAAATACCAATTTTATAGTTTTTGCTTTGATCCGACCTGGGCTCGACCCACGCTCTACCGCACGCGAGGCGAGCATGCACGCTACCCATTACACGACCGATGCGTTTCAGAGTGTTTGTATGAAAGAAGCATCACAAACAATATCATTAAACAGAAACTCCTGACATAGAAGTGGAAAGAGGTCCATGAGTTCAATTTTCCACCATTTCCCGTTTTTGTGACCAACAAATATTCTTTTTTCAATTGCGGACTTAAAGGAGAATAAGATCAATAACATGATTATTATTTAATTTGTTTATGATAAGCCATGCATGTGTATAATTGTTTTTTTTTAATTCGCCCGAGATAAAAACAAAACAAAAAACACAGAATCTACCTTACATGGGAAAAAATATATACTGGTACAGTAAAGACTGAATTTAACATAGGATTTGGTACAATTTAGACGAAAAAAAAGGTTTTAAAATCCTTCCCATCTAGATCACCTACCTTAAGCGGTATTACTTTGCCTATGCTTCCAATAATGCCTAGCTACGCCACTGGTGTCATGACAACCGTGACGTCATGAGGTGGGAGTATCATATTAGAAAATCTGGTCGTTTATAAAAAAAAATATATAGGGTCTATAAAGAAAAAAACCTGCATATAACTATTCCTTGTGGAGCAGAAGCTGCTTACCCTTCCGGAGCACCTGAGTTCACCCCCTGTTTTTAGTGGGGTTCGTGTTACTCGATCTTTAGTCTTGTGTGTATGTTTTGTAGATCGTTGTTTTTCCTTTTGTATTTTTTTTTCTTTTGGCCATTGTGTTACGTCTGTTCTTCTTCGATTTACGGATTCTGATTACTCCTTTTGGTATCTTTAACCTCTTCTTGCATTTCTAAAGAAGATCACAGGGGCGTGGCTACTACGTTATGCTCAAGTAGGCACGTGCCTTTACATACATTTGACATTTGTTTTATAAATCAATGCTCCACTTTCCTACTGTAATACACATGTAGATATGTTCCATGATTAAATCTATAATATAAATGTACAGAGCGAATTATCCTGTAGACAACCAATCTGACTACTGGAAAACATCTCTGTACCTTGTCTTTTTTGATGATTTGGTGGGAGAGATATTAAAACGAGCAGTAAGCAACGAGGAACGTTTTTTTTCTCCATCTTATCTACAGCCTGCAATTTTAAGTCTTCTAAAACTAACACCTGAAATAGTTGATAGATTGTTCAATGCCTGTCAGAGAGATTTACCAAGGAAAATAGATTGTGTGGATGAGGTCAGTGCCGTCTTCATGCATGGGCATGCTGGGCAGTTGCTCGGGGGCCCACGAGCATAGAGGTCCCATTCTAAACCACAGGCATTTGACCAATGGACCTTAATTTCCCCGTGTTTGGCACGGGGGTACGTATTTTCAGGGCTAGTAATGATGTAGAACCTCTATTTGTGGATCCTGGGTGCACATGAATACTAGAAAAAACACAAGGTAAGAAACAAAATAGTGGGGTACTGCTAAATTTCTTATTATTGTCGATTTCCCTGATTTCTAAAAAATAAACGGATGGAATGCACTAACCTTGTGGGCCCCCATCAGCTGTTGTGCCACTGGTTTACTGTCATATTCGTACTATTTTGCATATATACCCCGACGATCTGTTCCCAAGACCGATTGTCAAAAAAGGCGGAGGTCGACCCTCTTATTTTTCGGAAATTTGCCTCACCGTTATCGGTCTATTTTGGATTCTCTCGGACTCCAACGTGTTTTTAGAAGAACAAATCTGGCTTACCGAATGCATTTATTTGGCGGACTATTTCAAACTTAGAAAAAAATAAATAAAAAACAGAATGAAATGTCTTTTTTAATCACATGGTAGGTATAAAAACAACAGGTGAACAAATATCAATCCTTTGCCACAATGGAACCGATAACGGTGAGGCAAATTTCCGGAAAGTTAGAGGGTCGACAACCGCTTTTGTTGACAATCGGTCTTGGGAACAGATCGTTGGAGTATATATGCAAAATAGTACGAATATGACAGTAAACCAGTGGCACAACAGCTGATGGGGGTCCACAAGGTTAGTGCATTCCATCCGTTTATTTTTCAGAAATTAGGGAAATCGACAATAATAAGAAATTTAGCAGTACCCCGCCATTTTGTTTCTTACCTTGTATTTTTTTTAGTATTCGTGCGGACCCAGGATCCACAAATAGAGACCCTACATCGTTACCAGCCCTGAAAATACGTACCCCCGTGGCAAACACGGGGAAATTAAGGTCCATCGGTCACATGCCTGTGTTCTAAACTATATACCAGTATGTTGTGTACAAAATATTTTTTAATGTTAACACTGATTTTGTTGGAAGTACCAATACGATAAACATATGATTAACTTTATCGACATTTACAGTTTTATTCCTGTGGGTGGTTGTGTAGGTATAGACCCCAGTGCTCCGCTTTGTCCTGGGTCTAGAATGCAGTTAAAACGGCCCTGGATGAGGTTGAGCGTTGGAAAATCAGGTGGGCTGTAGATCTATGATACGTCAGAGAGACTACTCGACACTCTACATGCAACAAACCGTGACTTATGCCCGGCTATATACATCATCACCAGTCTTTATCTTACTGACAATGTCAGTGTCACCAGCAACAACCAAGAGATCTTTCATTACAATGAGACGCGTGAATACCTACTTAAGATCCACTATTAATGATGAACAACTGTCCAACTTATCACATATGCATATACACAGACATTTGCAAGTCGACTTGGATATGATTATTGATGACTTTTCATAAACTTATACAATTGAAAAACAATGAATCATAATTCATGATGAATAAAAGTTCAGAGAGTTATAACCTGTATGTATTTTGTTATCCCTTTCGGCATTTAAGTTTTGAGGGGTATAAAGTAACGTGACCATCCATCCGTCCGCGAGAGGTCGTCTGGGTAGTCAAGGACGTTAAAGTTCTAGTTAGTCCGTAGTGGTATTGTCAAAAAGGGACAAAATAATCTGAAGTTCATGTTGTTAAAAGCACTTCCAAAATTATCAAAAACGTCACCCTTTCTGTTTTATAACCTGTGAGCTTCCGGGGTTCGTCCAATGGACCCCCTTGAACAGCCCCAGACCCCTCACTGCAACAGTTTGTGCCTATACTTCTCCATTATTCTGGCTACGTCCCTGAATCATCAATACATTTCAAGTGTTATTTACGTTTTTATTACTATCACTGGGTCGATACCTCTGCTGATGGATTATTACTATCACTGGGTCGATACCTCTTTTGGTGGATTATTACTATCACTGGGTCGATACCTCTGCTGGTGGATTATTACTATCACT
>MJUT01033864.1:200504-216905 GCA_002080005.1 Gigantidas platifrons
TTTGTTTACAAGTTGCTATTTCACGTGCACATGCCTCGTTTTGGAGATATCCTTATTTAGATGTCGGTTGTAAACATTGTAGTAAAAGTTTTCCATATTTGGCATTCAGATCCACATATATGGATAGGCTCCGCCCATTACAAGTAACACAAGAGTCTACGTAAGGTGTTATGGCAGACAAGATACAATTTTCGAATACGAAATCGATCGTGAAGGTAGAAACAGGTATTGTAACACTTATTTCGTATCACCATTACTTAAACATTGTAGGGAATAATAAGTTATGACCAGATATGCAAAAAGAAAGTTGAAATATTCACGGAACGACAATTTTAATTTGCTCCCATACGTTGAATGGGATCGAGTCGTAACCCTAAATGGAGCACAAGCGGTATGAAGGTTACGTTATCGTATCTAAAAGAGACTATGAAAAGTTAATTGCGAATAAAGACAAAACTGAACCAAAGCACTTCTGGTCCTATGTAAAAAGTAAAACCAAATCGAAATCTACAATATCAAATTTAGTCAAAGAAGATAGATCTTTTACTAAAACTGATAAGGAAAAAGCCATATTATTAAATTCATTTTTTGCTAGTGTGTTCACATCTGAGAATGTTCAAAATATACCTGATATAGAAGATAAAGACTTTCAGAACCCACTTGATCATTTCATTTTATCTGAAGAAACTGTGAAGAAATGTTTACTTGAACTAAATGGTAGTAAGTCAATGGGTCCAGATAATACAAACATGTAAATAATCAAAGGGAAGCAACTCTAATACAAAATGTGAAATGGCAAAAGCTAAATTTTGAGAATCATTGACATTTATGTATTTTTTACAGCAATATTGATAACTTACATTAAAGGGGAGAACCCCTGCCCAAATTGTTTTGGAGAGGGGGTCTGCAATGACGATGGCTACATTTGTTATTTTTTGACCGGAGTTGTCAAGTTTTATTGACTGATGTTGTTATTATACCCAGGTGAGCTATACAGGCTCCTGGGAGCCTCTAGTTTCAGTGACTTAGCACTATAAAAATATTAAACAAAAAAAACCATTGTGTTGATCCTAGTACAAAACTGACAAATGATCATCACTTCAAGAGGTATCTTGTTCACACCATTTAAAAATACAAGTAGAAATATATAAAATGCCCAATGTTACCAGTGTCTCTGGATGATCCATTCTTGATTGCCCCACCCCTTTGGTTTTCTCTAATGTTTAGGAGATAACTGTATTGTATTTGAAAATTTCACGGCATCAATTGGAGATTTGATGGTTGCAAATTGAGTTTACTGGCGACGCGTTAGCATTATTATTATTATTATTATTATTATTATTATTAGTAGTATTTGAAATATTCAAATACAATTCAGTTATCTCCATTCAAATGTACTCACTACTGCTACATTGGCAATCGTCTAAAATATCTCATGATGTTCAATCATGAAAATTAGAGCATTGTCCAATCACAAACCAGGGATATTAAACAACTACATTATAATTATTTATATAGCTATTAATTATATTTACTTTTCACAACATAATTTAAACCGCATCGGTGGTGTAATGGTTAGCATACTCACCTCGAGTGCGGTAGATGGCAGGTTCGAGTCCCGATCAACTCAAACCAAAGACTATGAAACTACTATTTGTTGCTTCTCCGCTAAGCATGCAGCATGATTAAGGAGAAAGAACAAAGACTGGTTGGCTCGGAATCAGGATAATGTGTCTGATTGTGGTGACATGTGTTTCCGCGGACATGTTTTAGTGAGTTAGCACTATAAAAATCTAACTAAGCATGTTGGTCTAGTACAAAGTGGACCTCATCATCATCTCTATCAAAATTTACTTGTTCATGTCATGATATAGCTGAAAAACTGCTGAGTTGGCGTTAAGCAACAACCAGTTAATTACAAAATAACATTTATTTATATAGCTATTAATTATATTTACTTTTCATAACATAATTAATGTTAATTTTTTAAAGCGATGCTGGAGAGGTATTTACAGAGAGAACAACATCGATCTTCCATCCTATAATACAGAAAATATGGAGAGGTCATAATACCAGAAGATATGTACAGGATAGAGAGGTGTTTATTAAACGGTATAGGGCAGCTATTGTGGTACAAAGAGGAGTAAGTAGATTTTACATCTTAATGAGACTATTCCGAAAACATTACTGTGTAATAGGAAATGTTCACTTGGGGAAATTTTCGTTTCAATAAAATTTGCAATAATAACCCTCATGCTAAAAATATCAATCTGTATGTATTCAACTGGAAATGATAAGGTATTTTCTAAATTAAATACTATGCAAATGGTTTGTAAACCACAAATCGCAAAATTTACCTCTCCAAAATTAACCACTTCACGAATCGTTTCTAAATTACAAATCACAAAATTTATCCCTGCAAGCTTAACTACCATGCAAAGGGTTTGTAAACCACAAATTACAATATTTCCCCCTGTGCAAAATCATCCATGTCAGGAGCAATTTAATATTTTAGAAAAACAAAATGGTAAGAGAGTGTGTGTGAAAGATGAATGAAAGTGTTTATTACTATTATATATTATTATTTCTTTATTTTGTTTATCATAATGTAAAACCAATGTAGTCACAAGACTTATTGATTTGAAAACCCCTGTCACACCCTAGTCATGTGGTGATGTAAGAGAATTTATAAAATCCTGACTATATGAAAAAAAAAAAAAATCATCCATGTATACAGTATATAGAAACATACATATATATACAAACTTCACCTTTTCTATGTTTAGGGCTTGAGTTCAAGAATGTAAAGATTTCAAGACACCTAGTTATCCAAGTACAAGGGTTTCACCAGTTGGTTGGTAATATTTGTTCCAAGTTTGGTTAACTGCATCGGTGATGTAATGGTTAGCGTGTTTGCCTCGAGTGCGGTAGATCGTGGGTTCGAGCCCCATTCGGGTCAAACCAAATACTATAAAATTGGTATTTGTTGCTTCTCCGCTAAGCACGCAGCATTATAGGATTAACGCTTCTTCATTCATGTGTAAACGGTGCCGATGCAATCACAAAATGAATAAACGTCCAAAGGACATTTATGTAAAGTTTGTGAGTACATTGGCACCGTTTACACATGCATGAACTCCTGAAAAGAACCATTTAATACTTATAATTCTTCCACGTGAATCTTTTCCCTATTTTGATTATTAAACTGTTTTTCAGGCTTGCTTTCAGTCAGACACTATCATAGTTTCCTGTCGGTGGCCACCATATTGTTTATACTGGCTATGCAAAAAAGTTCATCGAGTTATGAACGGGTCAAAAATGAAAAAGTTCATTGAGTTATAAACGAATCAAAAACAAACACGTGACAGTGATCTTGTCCAATCAAAAGGCACGAAAACAATATACATTAATTCTACAAGAATTATTAAGGAGTAAGAACAAAGACAGGATTATGAGGGCTAAAAATAACTTGCTTAAGAAAGAGACTGTAAGACTGGTAGATGACGTAACAAAACAGAATATGGGAATTATAACAGGACTGAGAAATTGTAAAGATCTTGAAAGTTATATATTTGATGACGTCAACAACAAAATTGCTAAAAGACACTAAATTAACCATTTGCTCTGTACATTAAAGGAATACAGTGAACTTTTATTCAATAAACAGTAAGTTTATTTACATTACAGTATATGTAAAAAAGGGTGATAAGTTAAATTAATAAAATATCTTTTATTGTTAACACACCAAATGATCATCAAAATTAAAAATTTTCAAATATATTTCTTTTATATTATACAATGCAAATATTGTGAGCATAAAATTGTATGTAAATTACAGTTATCATTTTTATAGCCAAAGGGAGATAACTCAAATCATATTACTAATCAATTAACCTCTTTTAAATTTTCTGTTGTACCCTAAAATATTTTCAAATGAAACCTTTCAAAATGGTTTATTGATAAAGTTTTTTTTTTTTTATATTGGATATTTTCATTTAATAGTAATTCTACTAATTCTATGCAGGTTAAATAAATCCTTTAAAACTATGAATTTACAAAATGTATAACTGTCTTTTCTTGATTTGTTTTTATAAATCAGTGCTAATTTTCTTTTTTTTTCAAATGTACGAGGGTTGTCCGTAAAGTTCGTGGACTACCTCAATAAAATCTGACTGACATGTCCGAAATACTTGAAACTAGGATATAATTAATTACATGATTTACTGATTAATTGTGCAAAATTTTATCACAGTACATGCTTAAATAATCGTATTTCCGTCAATTTAAAAATCAATAGAAACTCACACCCGGAGCACGGCAAAAATACCACATAAACATGCGAGTCGCTCTTTTTAATTTTTGTTTTTCTAAGTATCAAACTCCGCGAAAATTCACATTAAACTTACACTATGACGTCGACAATACTTTTGATGTTACACCTGCTAAATTTGAAAAGTCAAAGTTTCGAAATGGCTGAGAAATCTGGATTTGAAGTGCTGAAAACAGGATCTGCATTACTAAAAAAAGGGACGTTTGCGGAAAAGGTGGAGCAGCGGGCGGTGATTAAGTTTTGCGTGGACATCAGAAAAATGCCAACAGAAACACACAAGTTCTTAAAACAGTCAGAGAAACATAGTAAAGTAAGCCATTCATTGATATTCAAGTGGCACAAAAGGTTTGCGGATGGAAGAGACAGTTTAGCAAACGATGAGCGGGAAGGCAGACCATCATTTAGAGAATCCGATGCTGTAAAAAATGAAGTTCGGGACGTTATTAACGGTGATTGGCGGCTAACAGTCCGTGAAGTTGCAAACAAATGTGGAATTTCTAAGACTACAGTGCACCAAATTTTAGCAAATGATTTAAATATGAACCGAGTATGTGCTAGATGGGTACCGCGAATTCTTACAGCTGAACATTTAACAAAAAGAGTGGAATTGTCAAAACAATTTATCAAAAAAGTTAATCGTGGTGGCATACGATTTCTAGACAGAATAATTACAACCGACGAAAGCTGGTTCCACTACTATGATCCGGAAACTAAACAACAGTGAAGTCAGTGGAAAAACTGTAACTCTCCTCCACCAAAGAAGGCAAAAATAACCAAATCACTGGGAAAAAATATGTTTATTCTCTTTATGGACAGGAAAGGAATGCTACTGACACATGCTGTTCCCTATGGCCAAACTGTCAATTCTGATTACTACTTCAAGGTAATAAACATAATAATTACTTTTGAAATTAATGAATTAATTTTTTTTCCTGTAAATTTAAAGTAATGTAATAAACATTTCAAAAATGTGTTCATCTGAAAGAGTTAATTTTACATTATCAATTCGATATTATATTATGCAATACGGTAAAAAAGTCTGTTTATCTTGTTAGGTACTGAGGCGAGATTTGGTACAAGCTCTGAGAAAGAAAAGTCCTTATTTAGCTGCCAATCTAGACCAAGTGATACTATACCAAGATAATGCACCGGCACATATTTCCCAAACAACTCAACTAGAATTAGATTTACTTGGATTCGAGTGTCTGAAGCATCCTCCCTACAGCCCCGATTTAACGCCAACGTATTTTGCGGTATTTCCGTACATTAAATCATTTCTCCGTGGGCAGAGGTTCGATGATTTACCGGAACTAAGACAGGAAGTGATTAATATAATTCTAAATATGAAAACGGAAAAATTTGAGAAAATATTTGATGACTGGTTAAAGAGATGTAAGAAATGTGTCGAGTTCAACGGGGACTACGTCGAGAAAAGTTAACTTTTACTACTGTTGACGTCGTTGAACGTCAGGAATTTTTGTCGCATTGCTCCGGGTGCGAGTTTCTATTGATTTTCAAATTGACGGGAATACAATTATTTAAGTATGTACTGTGATAAAATTTTGTACAATTAATCAGTAAATCATGTAATTAATTATATCATATAGTTTCAATTATTTCGGACATGTCAGTCAGATTTTATTGAGGTAGTCCACGAACTTTACGGACAAACCTTGTAAATGTAAAATATCAGATTGACTGCCCTCATGTTTCAATTAAATAAATGTATCAAATTTGCTATCTTAAAGGAAAAGGCCATGGTCTTGACAAGTTAGCATGAAAATTTAAATGACAGTAAATAAAAGATATTTGTGTTAATGAATGTTAAAAATAGTATACCGTAAGGTAGAATTTGGTCATTGAAGTTGCCTGTTGCACCAAATAATGGGGATCGCCATTTTTCAAAACTCTCCAATGTGGAGGAGACAATAGCCTGAAAAGGGGCGTATCCATTCTCGGATTATACCTTCCCGTTACGTCACGCAATCGATATCGTATATTATATCAGCATTGATCAGTTGCAATTTTATCATTAAAAATTATGTAAATCGTAAAATAACGTGGTATATATTTATCTTTTGATGTTTACAAAATCATTATGACTTATGTTAAGCATTTTATTGCACTAAGTAACGAAGGGAAAGCGTGAGAAGATTTTTTGTGTGTAATAACCGATCTGGACAGGACTACCTGTCAACACAATGATCATCGATCAGTGACCTCGAAAAACACAGGAAAGTATGACAGTATTGGGGACAAAAAAGAAAAAACATGTGTAAGCATAAAACGAGCTAAAAATGACAGTTATTTAACCTACGGCCAATCACGTAAAACATGAAATTATACGTAGAACCCCCCCTCCTCCCCCGATACAAATAAACTCCTTTGTTTTATGAAAATGTAACATGGGATGGGAATATTAAGAATAAAATTAGAACGATATACATTTATAAACATTGTATTGCAGTTGATCTGATATTAAAACACAACCAAACGGGCACGATATTGGGAAGAGTCAGATACATGTTATTTATTCAACTAACATGATACAACTGAGTGACGTCACATGCAGAGGTGTCATGGCCGCTTACACTACGACAGGAAATTCCAAATATTCATATTTCTAATTGGATATATTAATGTTAATAAAGGTATTTTTTTTTAAATAATAAGTTATAATGAATTGAATTAAAACAACTTTTCAAATGACTGGTCTTTTCCTTTAATGTCAAATGGGAGGGCGATTGGGGTAGTACAGTCACACCTGCCTTATGTGACCTTACAAGGGTACAGTTAAATATGGTCACAAAAGGCAGGTGACCACTTAATACAGGTTTAATTGATATGAAATGCACTGTGAAGGGAAATAAAAATTAAGGTCACATAATACAAGTTATTGTTTAATAGAGGTGGTCACTAATGCAGGTTTGACTAAATGCTTTTTTAGCTCACCTGACCCAAAGGGTCATGTGAGCTATTGCCATCACTTGGCGTCCGTCGTCGTCCGTCGTTAGCTTTTCACATTTAAATCTTCTCCTCAGAAACCCGGCCGACTGAGCCAAATGGAACCAAACTTGACAGGAATGTGCATCAGGAGGTCCTCTATAAAAGTTATGTTTTTTGTTTCGATCAGGAATTCAACATGGCGGCCAGGGCCAATAATGTGTTTTGATTGGCTCAATTTTCAAAGATCTTTTTGTCAGAAACTACACAGCCAATGGAATTGTTTTATGGTGTGAAGGATCCTTGGGTGGTCCTCTACCAAAATTATGTTTTTGGTGCAGATCCAAAATCCAAGATGGCCACCACAGCAGGATGAAATCTAACATTGGACCCTATGGTAAATACCTTCAAAGATCTTCTTCTCAAAAGCCACAATGTCAGTAAAAATGATCTCTTGCAGAAATGTTCCTTGGATAGTCCTCTACCAAAGAAATGTTTATGGTGCAGATGCTGAATCCAAGATGTCCGCCACCACTGGACAAAGTTTAACATTAGACCCTATGGGAAATATGTATAAAGATCTTCTTCTCAGAAACCATGGAGTCATTGAAAATGATCCTTTGCAGAAATATTCCTTGTATGGTCTTCTGTAAAAAAAAAATTCTTTTTGCTGATCTGAAATCCAAGATGGCCACCACTCCAGGACATAGTTTAACATTGGACCCTATGGGAAATATGTATAAAGATCTTCTCAGAAACCATGGCTTCAGTGAAAATGATCTTTTGCAGAAATGTTCCTTGGATGGTCCTCTACAAACTAAGGGTTTTTTTTGCCAATCCAAAATGGCCACCACTGCAGGACATAGTTCAACATTGGACCCTGCATGACATAGTTTAACATAGGAGTCTATGGGAAATATGTGTTAAAATATAGGTCTGTAAAATCACTGAACTGATTGAATGAGAACTCTTTGTGAATCATTGTATTCTTCTTACCAAGTTTGCATGTACACATGTATTAGCCGTCAAAAGTAACGTTTCGTTTTGTTTGCCGAAATCCGTAATATATATTACCGTTATATATATTACAAGAGCGATAACTCCACATCAAAAATTTTGTTGTCAGTAGGTCATGTAGGTGCACAGTTATGCCTAAAATTCATTGCTTTGGATGTTTCTTTGTTCTTTGTTTACTTCTTCAATCTCGGGCCAATTGGCATGAGAATGGAGAAAGATGCTCTGAATATTTTTGTAAATAAGAAAAAAAGTCCTCATCAACAAAATCATTTCTGAACTTGTCAATGAAAAAGGTAATCATATTTCAGAACAATCAAAATTTACAGGAAATTGTATTCGTCCAATCATTTATGTGTGCATAATGATTTTTTCTTCCAGCATGATGTCAAATTAAGTGATGAACAAAAAAACTCTTTGGAGGGGAATTTATCATTCAAGGAATGTGGCGAATCTCTTAAATCAATGAAGAATAAGGAAAAGCCCTGGGTCAGATGGTTTCACAGTAGATTTCTATAAATTCTTTTGGAAAGATATTGGTGCTTTTGTTTTTCGGTCATTATATTTTGACAATGAAACAGGCCATTTTTCTCAATTTCAGACTCGAGTTATTACTAAGGAGAGTAAAGATAGGCGATATATGAGCAACTGGCATCCAATCAGTTTACTAAATACAGATTTAAAAATACAACGTAGCTTCTGCAGCAATTACAAATAGATTTAAACAAGTTTTAGGTTGTATTATTAGTGATACTCTAAAAGGTTTTATGAAAGACAGATTCATGGGTGAAAATACTCGTCTTCTCTATGACTTAATGCACTATTTAGAAGAAAATGATATGGATGGTTTATTATTATTAGTTGATTTTGAAAAAGCTTTTGATTTTATTGAATGGAAATTTTTATGGAAAACATTAGATAGTTTTAATTTAATATTTGCAAATGGTTTGAATCTTTTTATGTAGACTCTAAAAGTTGTGTTATAAATAATGGACATATATCAAACTTTTTCAATCTGGAAAGAGGCTGTCGTCAAGGCAATCCGCTATCTCCTTATTTATTTATTATTGGTGTTGAATTGCTTTCCTTACAAATTAAATCAAATCCCAAAATAAAAGGAGCATTGATGAATGATACTGAATCACTTATTAGTCAATATGCAGATGATACATTCCTTGTACTTGATGGTTGTGAGACATCACTTGGGGAGACCCTGATTTGTTTTGAAAACTCTTATAAAGCTTCAGGTCTAAAAATTAATACATCTAAAACAAGGGTAGTATGAGTGGGAAATACGACATATTCCAATCAAATTATTTGTCCAGATTTCAAATTGAACTGGTGTGTATCCAATTTCAAACTTAGTACTGGGAATATAATTTTCTCTTGATCTCAGTTCTATGCCTGACCTAAATTTTAGAAAGAAAATTATATATGTTTCAAAAATATTAAAAAGCTGGCAACATAGAAAGCTCACCCTTCTTGGGAAGGTAGCCGTGATAAAAACACTTGCACTTCCAAAACTTATTCATTTACTTACCTCACTGCCAAATTTAAAACAATCACTGTTTAATGATCTAAATAAACTATTTTTTAATTTTATATGAGATGGGAAACCAGAAAAAATAAAACGAAATGAGTGACTAACACTCATAGCTGATTTTGAAGATGAAGGGTTAAAAATGATACATTTAAACAGTTCAATGCCTATCTCAAAATAAGCTGGGTAAAAAGATTCTTTTCCAATTTGAAAGGTGGTTGGCAAGAAATCATGACAAAGAAGATAAAATATTATGGGAGTGAAATAATTTTTTCCTCACAAAAGGAAAAGATCCTTGAAATTTCTAAAATACTCAGTAACCTTTTTTGGAAAGATGTCTTTTATAGTTTATATTTAGCAAAACCACTTGTAAAATTGAATATAAAGGAGTGTTTATCTCTTGATCTACTTAACTTTGTATCAATTGATGATTTAACTTTTTATATGAGATGGGAAAATGCAGGTGTAACAATCATGGATACTGTTACAAAAAAATTCTTGACCATCGAAAATATTAAACCATTAATTAGAAGTAATAAATTCATTCGATATTACAGAATAATCTCAAACATTCCTACTGATATTTTTAGTTTAAACATATTTTATTTGCTCAAATATCCTACTGATATTAAAAAGTATTTAAAAGATAACATTGATAATATCAATACAGAAAATTTTCATCTAGAAGATGACTTTTTAGACAGACTAATAAATACAAAAAGTTTAAAGTTTGTATATATTACTTTACTGAAGACATTAACTCATCTTCCCATTCAAAAATTTTTGAAATGAGAAGAAATACTTGGGATTGACAATTTGACATTGCAGACTGGTCTATATATTTTCGAATTCTTAAAAAGTGTTGTAGGGATACATATCTGATCAATTTTCAGTACATTTTTGTATAAGTTTTTACATAGAGTTATACCTACTAATACCTTTTTATTCCAACTTCATATTAAAGACACAAAATTGTGCTAATTTTGCAATGTTGAAGATAAAACTGTTGAACATTTATTTTTTATTGTTCTTTGATATATTTTTTCCTGAGGGCTTTCTATGATTGTCTTAAACGTTATTATACCCCCCACAACAAAGTTGTAGGGGGGTATACAGGTTTCACCATGTCCATCCGTCCGTCCGTCTGTAGACAAATCCTATGTCGTACGATAACTTGAGTTGTGTTTCTTTGAATCTTTTAAAATTTTAACAGCTGTTTACTGGTGAAGAGAGAAGGATCCCTTTCATTTTTGACGATTTTCACTTTTGTCGTTCCAGAGTTATTGGACTTGATATGACGGAAAATAGGATTTTTACCATATGTCGTACAATAACTTGAGTTGTGTTTCTTAGAATCTTTTAAAATTTTATCAGCTGTTTACTGGTGAAGAGAGGAGGATCCCTTTCATTTTTGACGATTTTCACTTTTGCTGTTCCAGAGTTATTGGACTTGATAATGACGGAAAATAGGATTTTTGCCCTATGTCATATGATAACTTGAGTAATGTTTCTCAGAATGTTTTGAAATTTTATCAGCAGCTTACTGGTGAAGAGAGGAGGATCTCTTTCATATTTGACGATTTTCACTTTTGCCGTTACAGAGTTATTGAACTTGATATAACTGAAAATAGGATTTTTACCCTATGTCGTATGATAACTTGAGTAGTGTTTCTCAGAATGTTTTGAAATTTTATCAGCAGCTTTCCAGTGAAGAGAGGAGGATCCCTTTAATTTTTGGTTGGAACAATCACTAATGTTTTGGTTATGGAAATAGGTTGGACAGATGTGGGGAGCAGGGGGTAGGCATATCTTAGTGAGCTGTGCTCACAGTACTACTAGTTCTCACAATATTGAATTTCTCAAAGAACAATTTTTGCTTAGATTTAAAAAAGAAAGTTTAACTCTTAACTTGCTGATCTTCATAGTTAAAAATTATATAAAAAATGTAAACTAAGAGAAAAAATTCCAAATATCATAGAATTGAAAAATAGAATTAAAAATTACTATTCACTTGAACAATATATATAGTCATAAAGAATAACAATTTAAAAGATTTTGAAAAATACTGGACCACAGTGAAGCATATTTTAACTACTGATAGGTACTACATGGGTATACTATGTTATTTATGTTTATGTATTTTATTTGTATCAAGAGTAAGTTACTAAAGTCAGAAAATAGTAGAAGATAGACATTGTAAAGGTATGGATGTTGTTATGAAAGGGAGAGAAAGAATGAATGTGTCTCAATTGATTTATTTGTTCATGTCATATTTTGCTTATTAATTGACTTTAAAAAATGCAATAGTCACATAATAATTATGTTGTAAATCATTGTACATCAATGTCAGGTGGTAATGTATGGGATTTTTTATGAATATAAATTCCTGACTATTGAAAAAAAAATTAAATAAATAATAGAAATAATTACAGAACCATAGACATCAATTAATGAAAATAAAGCAATCTAAGATATATAATCCCCAATCAATAATTGTAATGATTAAATCAAAAATCATTCATTTCAATCAGTCAAGCATTTCAAACAATACTGCAGTATACCTAATAATTGCTTGGAAATAACTTGAGTAATTTCCAAAAGCTCATATTTTTTATTTAAATTAATACTTTTCTATATCATTTCTTCTTTATTTTAAATTAAAATATGCATAATGCATTAAAATACTTTTTAATTATCAGGGCGAACGGACCCACTTTTAGGGCGAATGAGCCCAGGGTGAATGTTTAATTAGGCCGCATGGATCCGATACCATTTATGACAACCCTGCTTTCAACACTTAATTGTTGATGTTGTGCATCAGCTATTCCTTTGAAATAGTGAGTAGGTTGATCCGAATATCTTAGTACATGTAGCTCACACTTTCTTTTACGAGACTTTGCCATTTTAGATTTTTATGATGACAGATGTTTGAGATGCTTCATTATTAATTAAGTACTACATTGTATGTGTCTGTTTCAGCTGAAAAACCAGGAATTACCCCAGCACCTAGATTCTGTGTGATAAGCAGGGCAGAATTGGCAAATCTATGATATCTCATATTGATTTAATTGTGTGCACGACCAGCAAAGTTTCATGAATGGGTTACATCCTTTGGATTAAGGTATGAACAAGTTACTGCTTCACTTTTTTCAGTTGAGGTAATAAATCTAACCATTTTCCCATTTTTGTGAATCAAGAAGTATTTTTAAACACTTCAATTTTATGTTCATCACCACATGTCATTTTAAATGTCTCACCATGAGCAATATAACTCTTTTTGCCAGTGGTTATGGGGAAGGCCTGCACGTACAAAGACATTTACTCTACAAGAATAACCACAGTAACCTTGGCAACACATTATTATTGTTTCTATTATACACGACATTTGCTCTTTTGTACAATTCACCATCATGTACTTGAAGACTTTGATTTAGTTTGGCCACACACCTTGCTTTGATATCAAGGGCAAAGCAATCTTTTTTTACTTAATTTATTGTCGCCAGAAAATAGATTGAATGTGCATTTCAGAATCACTCTTTTCAAGCATCCTTCCAAATGTCTTGCATCCCTTAGTGACGTCACATTTGGCCGTGTATTTCTTTTACACCTTGAAAGGCTTTACTGTCACTTTCAGTCGTTACATGAAATATTTTCAAATAATCACAGACATATCTAAAATCCAAGACAACTTGTCTGACATTCGGTGAGGCAATTTAGAAAAACTGCCCAAAAGAAAATTTGTCTGACTGAAAAAAAACCTAAAATGCCACCACATATTCTGCATTGCCATTAAAACTCTTTCATATTTTGCTATACAGCCAATGAAATCACGAGCCCCATGCTCTGTTTGCTAAGTATTACCAATATCAAGCCCTTTGGATTTGTCAACTTGGCACAGCCATTTATAGTCAGTTAATGGTCTATTTTGTTTTGCAATAGTATGTGGATTTCTGAAAAGGTAAGCCAATCTGTGAACATCTGAAGATTTTAGTTGTTTCAATGTCTTTCCTGCCTCAGATGCCATTTTTTCAGTTGTTGATTTCTCCTTAGCACTTAAAGCAACAATTGCTTTCATGTGGGTTTTGGACTGCTCATAATCAGTAACAGCCGATGCTCTTAAGTTTGAGCAACTGCTTGTGAAGGGGTCACTCAGATTTTATCACTTTTGAAAAAATTCAATGCATGTAGTGCATGTCATCACGTTTTTTCCTCATTCTGTTTGCCATTTTGAGGGAAATTTCCTGTCAGGATGATTTTTTTCTTACTCCTGTTTCTTTTTCTGTTTTTCATCGTCATTTTCAATTTGTTTCCTTTTTTTTCCTGAGGTCGCCCCAGGATAGAATCTCAACAGCGACATTTTGAGGAATCGGTCATTATTTGTGTCGAAAGGACTTGACCAATCAAACACCTTCTCTCATATCATGAATCTTTCGTACCTAACTATGTCGGACCATTAAGTTCAGATTTTTTTACAAATGACAATAAAATTAGGTTTTAGGAACATATTTAATGAAGAATACAAACTTTATCAACCTAAAGAAACTTACGAATGTATATTTTCAAAATACAAATAGTTAAAATGATAATCGTTTTGGTTTATTTTAAAGACCGATCTAGTCGAATGCCGATCTGTTTGGGACAAATTATATTTCTTTAAGGGAAGTTACTCGATTAGGTTTACACAATGGTCAAGGGAAGTTATTAAAAAAAAACGCTTATTTAAAGAAATAAACATGCTGTTGCAAGAAAGATCGACTTTTAAAGACACTGTTTGAGGGACAGACAAAGAGAAAATTGTTTCCTGACCGAAGTAGAGAGCAAATTTTTACTGGACTTTCGGACCGATATGCCGAAAATATCATCTTGACTGGCTTGGTTTTTACCTGTCAGGTCCGACGGTCCGGCATATTTCGATATGTCTGTAATCACATGACTTTTTTATCATATACTTGGCACAAAAAAACATTGCCAGAAATTGACTTAATTACAATGTGATAATGATTACAGAAAGTCCCAGAATGGGATGTGATATATTTGGGAACTTTCTGATATTTTTTATTCCCCCCGCAAACAAAGTTTGGGGGGTATATAGGAATCACCCTGTCCGTCCGTCCATCCATCCGTCCGTTCCTGCGAATGGGGTTATGTAGGTCTTTTAGTAGTTGTGGGACTTTTTAAACAGTCCCACAACAATATGTTCTAAAAATCCAAAATTTATGAGACTTTTCTTTTAGAGGTAAAAATAAAATCATTGTCCCACAAAAAAATGGACTTGCCAATGGACAGATTTATATGACTGATATGCAAGTCCCACAATCCGAGGTCCCACATATGCCGTCCGTTGGTACGTCCGTCCGTACGTCCATGTACCTTGTAAGTGCAACTCCTCCTAAACGGCTTATTGATTTTTATGAAACTTTACACACTTGTAGTACACTACCTGCAGATGTGCATAAAGGAATATGGTTGCTGTCCAAAATTTAAAAGGGGAGATAATTCAACTTATACTGTCCGTCCGTCCATGTACCTTGTAAGCGCAACTCCTCCTAAACGGCTTATTGGATTTTTATGAAACTTTACACACTTGTAGTACACTACCTGCAGATGTGCATGAAGGAATATGGTTGCTGTCCAAAATTCAAAAGGGGAGATAATTCAACTTATACTTTCATGAAAAGGAGGAGGGGCATGTACCTTGTAAGCGCAACTCATCCTAAACGGCTTATTGGATTTTTATGAAACTTTACCCACTTGTAGTACACTACCTGCAGATGTGCATGAAGGAATATGGTTGCTGTCCAAAATTTAAAAGGGGAGATAATTCAACTTATACTTTCACGAAAAGGGGGGAGGGGGGGCATGTACCTTGTAAGAGCAACTCCTACTAAACTGCAAGCGGGGGTTATCACTCAGTGAGGTCACTCACAGCTCTAGTTTTATATCAGCCCGCGAAGGTAATCTCGGGAAGATGTCTAATGCATTTCATTAGATGTTAACTTTTATATCACATGGTAAAAAATGTGCTATCAACTATAAATATATGATAAATAATGATATCACATTGAAATTCTAAATAGAAAACTAGCACCAAATATATCGGTAATACGTTGTCCGAAGCAGGAAGTACTTGTCTAAATTGGTTTGAGGATAAAACCAGATATATTGTGATTATTTTGTTTTTTAAGCAACTTCTGATTGGTCAGTAAAAATATCCTATGATAATTGAATAGGGAAAATATACTGTCTGGAATATCTGTGTCACAAATGACCATAGATATGTTCCACTTGTCGTAAGCACTTCCCAGTCCTTTCATCATTCATGACTTATCACCGGGTTTGTATCTAGATTAACATGAAGGGTGCCACTAGTGGATCAGGAACTGATTACCCTTCCGGAGCACCTGAGTTCACCCCCGGTTTTTGGTTATAGGGTTCGTGTTACTTGATCTTTAGTTTTATGTGTATGTTTTGTAGATGCTTGGTTGTTCTTTTGGCTATTGTGTTGTCTGGTCTTTTGGCTATTGTGTTGTCTGTTCTTTTGGCTATTGTGTTGTCTGTTCTTTTGGCTATTGTG
>MJUT01033864.1:220276-232241 GCA_002080005.1 Gigantidas platifrons
TGTTCTTTTGGCTATTGTGTTGTCTGTTCTTTTGGCTATTGTGTTGTCTGTTCTTCTTCAATTTACGTATTCTGATTACTCCTTTGGTATCTTCAAACTCTTCTTTTAAAATTATTTTTTGAACCCACCAAAACATTTTGACAACAAACTTTGCTGCAATCTTCTTTGAATTGTCCTTTGCAAAATGTGTGTGATGTTGAGAATGAACAATAAACATGTACTAGGTAATTATAAGTGATCACTTAATTTAATTCTAGGGGCCTGGGTGGCAAAATGAGTTAGGTAGTTGGATTACCTAACAATTCATACAAGCCTATCACCAATACAGCGTGGGTTCCCACCCGGCTTTGTAAATTACAAAAAAGGGTGCACTCGACTCGCAGTCGCAAGTGATAAAATTTACCAGTTGCTTGCCCATGGTTGGTGGTTTTCTCCGGGTACTCTGGCTTCTTCCACCACTAAAACTGGTCGCCATGATTTAGCTGAAAGTGGCATAAACACCAAAAATCAAAAATCAATCAATCATTAATTTAATTCTTTTTCTCTTTGCATTAATTCCAGTGAGAGAAGGAGAAACAGATTGACAACATGGTCATTGTAGTAACATCACATGGTGCACGATGGTGGCCATATTGGATTAATGGAAGACTTAATACCTAGAGGTAGTACTTTCATGGATAAACTGTTCCTACAGTACATAAAAGCTGTCATTAATTGTGATCTAACACATTTTAAACAGAATTGATATACTGGAATACATTTTTGAAGAAATAAAATTGTTCCACTCATTATTGGTAGCTCTGTTGACCTAATGCTAAAGGATAGGTCATTATGACCCAAAATTTACTTAATTTTTCCCTTGTGAATGGTCTTGACATTTTGTTTTACTAAATATTTTGTTTGTTTGTTTGTTTGATGGTGTTTAATGCCACTTTCAACAATATTTCATTTATATCGTGGTGGTCAGTTTTATTGGTGAAGGAAACCGGAGGACCCAAAGAAAACCACCAACCTTCCGCAAGTCACTGACAAACTTTATCACATAAACACCTCGCCCTGGGCGGGAGTCAAACCCACTACATCAGTGGTGATAGGTACCGGTTGCATAGGTAGTTTTAAATCCAACTACAGTATATGAAAGTGTACTAAAGTTGGTTACAGCAACATTTAGACCTTGATAGTTATTCTCCAGTTTTTTTCAAAGTGTATTGTTTTTTCTTCATTTTTTTTTTTTTTTTTTTTTTTTTTCATTTGTGAAATTTTGTTGTTCATGCATAAATATATTTTTAAAGTTAGAATAAAAATGCATTGTAGTATTGCACAATAACATATATTTTTTTAGTTGTTTTCCTTATATTGGTAAAAATGTTAAATCTATATATTTGAGAAAATGAAATTAGAAACTTTGTTAAAAAAAAATATAGTACAATTGAAATAAAACCTGTTTGGCATTACACTAAGAATTTTAAATTTGAGATTTTCTCTTACATTTTTGTTCAATGTATAAGTTTATAAAGCATACTGGGATGTCATGGCAACACTCATATGGGGCTATAAAAAGATTTTCCTTATTCGATCTCTTAAAAAGTTTATATTCCGATATCAAGATCTTGTCGAAATATATTCTGTCTCTGCAGATACAATGGTAAAAGATACATTTTCATATAGTGAAAATGTATAAAGATAAGGATTTGGTATACGTGGTTTACAATGTCAAAAATATTTTTTGTGAATGTATGACGTAAAAATGCTTTTGACATTTACAGTCGTAATTAAAATACTTCAAAGGACTCATAGTTATTGATGGTTATGTTTCACGAGATATATTAGATACCCTCCTAACTGAATTTAGTACTGTTTGACTACTATTTTACCCATTTTTTTCCAGTATTGTTATAAATGCTGTTTTAGTGACAACCGGAACCTTTAAACCGTAATGGAAGCGAGAGGTTGGCGCCGTAAAATCTGATTCAATCCACCATTTCTTTAGAAATGCCTGTACCAAGTCAGGGCCATTGCGGTTTCCCAGTTTCATGGTTGTTGACTGATTTTATCTGTTTATTGATTCATGAGTTTTTAATTTCTCTTTGGCAGATTGCTCTGTGTTCGGTAATTTTGTTATTACCCTTATGATAAAAGGTTGATATAAATCTACTTTCAAGTGGGCCTGTCACTACTAAAGATACCAGTTCAGTTCCTGCCCTTTGTTAATATACTTGATACAACTTAATGTGATAAAGATTTGTCAATGACTTGATGAAGATCTGTCATTTTCTCAGAATACTTTGTTTTCTCCAACAATAAAAAAACTGCTATAATATAACTAAGATATTGTTAAAGGCATACAGGCTGTCGGAATTGGATTTTTTTTTTATATTAAAAGTTGCAAATATTTGATGTTTTATACTAATAAAATGTTCTGAACAAGAATCCAGGTTTAAAAAAATATGTTATAATGTCGTAATTAGTGAAAAGAATTTGAATGTCTGTCAGTGGAATTGCCATTAACACACCTAATTATAAGTTGGCTGCTTTTCTGAGGTTTGCCGAACACTGATAACTGCTATAAATAACCAAGGAAGCATGGTGCATGTAAATTCGTTAGAATTAATATAATTTAAGAAATATATCTATGAAATTGGATCCCAGTGTAATCAGTTAATATTATATAATGGTATTTAGTCAGAATGACACTTAAAATCAGAAATAAATGTTGAAATTAATAAAAACAAACCCAAACTCTGCAAAGGGGCCCAATAAAGGGAAAATTGTAAACAAATTGTATTGCATATTATTGACAACACTTGAGTAGTCTTGATTATATTTTTTTAGAAAAAAAACCAGACATGAAGTTCATTATTTTAGTCTCTAATTTAAAAGAGATATCACCTAGCGTTTTCTCCTGTAAAAAAGAATATATAGAAAACTACGATGCAATTCTACTGTCAAAATACGATTCGGCCGAAAAAATATACTAAATTATGCTTACGTGTTGAAAAATGGAGTAGGTCGGTATAACATCTTTTTTTAATTTTTACACAAAGCTTGCTGAATCCTCCTTTTCGTGTCGTTTTCATATAGAATCCGTCAATGTTTTTATTCTTCCACGATTCGACTTGTGCCATGTGGACATTTCCTTCATCAACAAACAATTTTGCACATGCGCAAACGCTTTCCCGAATGAGTTCACTGTCAGGTCGTATGAATATTGCGCAGATAAACATTGAATGCTTTACTGGATGCAAGAGAATCAAACAGCGACGTATTTCCTTCATTCTAGGCTATTTACGTATGATATTATGAAAAATTTCAATTGCAATTAGTATAAAACGTCAAATATTGGCTACTTTCAATATAAAAAAAAGTCAATTCTGACAGACTGTATGCCTTTAAACATGGCATTAGCTAACTCTAATCCTGTAAAGCAGACATTTTTACACGTGTAATAATTTTACTCTAGTTAGTCTCTGTCTTTTGTCTACATTTCTAGAAACCCAAAGGAATTTGACGTATTTTAAAGTGAAAAAAATATGAGTGTCGTTTAATGCCAATTCAGCAATTTTTCAGCTATATCATGGCGAGAACAAGTTAATTATCAATGAAATGATAATGAGGTCCACTTTGTTCTAGACCAACATGCTGAATTGGATTTTTATAGTGCTAGCTCAATGAAACAACAGTTCACGGGTAGACATGTCGCTCCACTTGGACACATTATTTTGATTCCGAGCCAACCAGTCTTTGCTCTTTCTCCTTAATGCTGCGTGTTTGGCGGAGAAGCAACAAATACCAATTTTATAGTCTTTAGTTTGACCCGACCGGGTCTTAAAGCCACAATCTACCGCACTTTAGACAAGCACGCTAAACATTACGCCACAGGTGCAGTGAAAAAAATATGCCATTGACACATGTTTGTGATGTAATATAAAGAAAAGTTGAAAAAAGATCCCATGTCTTACAGTTATAAAACTTTTGAGATTGTACCCGTACTCGATTAAACAGCCAACCAGGACACTAATATAGAATAATGGCATTTTTGATTTTGATATTGATTTTATCTTGTGGAATATCAGATGAGCCTGAGAGTCCATTTGGGCAAGTCTGATATTCCACATGATAAAGCCAGTATCAAAAATAAAAAGGAATTTATTTAGTGGTGGTCATTTTACATTATTTTGACCGATCAGCTGATGATATGTTTTGTGATAATTATGATAATGATAATGATTTAAACGTAAAACACAAAACATCTGCAATTTATTTGGGTTGAATCAGAAAAGTGGGCTGAGGCCCGGTCCACGATGACGCCATACCATTTGTCTTCAGTTTTTTCTGAAAATTGCAAATGATTTAAAATTTCTTGAGAGAACAAGATATGCAATGGTATGGATTCACACGGTTTGTGTTTGTGTTAGATAAGTTTGTTTGTTTAAATAAAACTGGAGCTTTATCCACAAGAGAGATTGCTTTCTATTTTGGCATTCCTTGTATTTTGTACTGTGCCTGGTTCTACATTTCTTTCTGTTGTGAAACTTGAGGAAGTTAAAGTCTCAGGTATTTGTTCATATTCACTTAATTGTTTATTTTGGCTCAATATTGCTGACATTTTCTATTTAAGAAATAAATCATGGAAGCCAGAATGTGTTGGGAGTTTTAACATGGATTGACGGATATTAATATTTTATCCCAAGCCAGAAGCGAGGGATAAAATTTACTAATATCTGCCAATCCATGTTAAAACTCAGAACACGTTCTGGACTGGGTTGCACAAACGTCATTTAAATTTAAGTGTCAATTAAATCGGCCTTAAACCTCAATTAAATTTAAGTAACCGTTATTTCCGTTGCACAAACGTTTGTTAACGTTAATTAATACTTAAAGGTTATTTAAATTTAATTGTGGAATAGGGGCACTTTTAAATATTTAATTGCAAATTAAACATGGAAGACATACTGCTGTTCGGCAATATATTAGACAATGCAAAGCCGCCTAGGAAATACAGAAAACGATTACTGACCATTGATGAGCTTACAGACAAAGAACTTCGGTCCCGTTACAGATTCGGGAGGCAGTCCATAGATATAATTACAGATCTAATCCGTGAAGAGATATCACATCCTACTCGCAGAAGTCATTCCCTTAGAGCAGAAACGCAGGTACGAAATGTTTTTTTTTACTCTACTTAAATCTCGTAATATTAATAAATATTATTGTTACGTGTACCTAGTAGATCTATACGTTGTGAAGAATGTTTAATGACCGCATATTTCACCACTGTAAACTCAAACATTTGTTACGAAATAATGAATAAATTGTGTATTCTGAGTTCTGTAGAGCTTCTTTTTCTACTCCAATGGTTTAAAATTCCCCCTTGACAACTATTGTTTACTCAAATTAATTCCCTTGTTTAAAGGGAAGTAAATCTATCCTCAAACCGGGGGCTCGGTGAGGGATTTATAACTCAACTCAAATATTTTGAGAAAAGAGAAAAAAAAATACCACAACAAACTACAAGTATGAAATTGTCAACAATTTTATAAGAACAATTTATTTTCAATTATAATTTTTTAAGGGAAAGTACCTTTTTCGTGTACATGTGATGCCGAGTCTTTAATTTGTAGCACTATCGTACATTTTGTTCAAATTCTTGTAGATGTGATGCCGAGTCTTTAATTTGTAGCACTATCGTACATTTTGTTAAAATTCTTGTACATGTGATGCCGAGTCTTTAATTTGTAGCACTATCGTACATTTTGTTCAAATTCTTGTACATGTGATGCCGAGTCTTTAATTTCATTTCTGATATGTCTAAAAGTACAAATACGGTAGTATACTTTGATTGGAAGACGGTAATTTATATTTATTGTGGAAAATGTCGTGCACAATTTATGCTGCCAATGGAAAAGTCAGTCACATTCACTGGCACATGTGCTAATGAGATTGTACCGAATGAATAACTCGCTCGTTTGTTAATAAAGCGAAAGAAGGAGGTCATGTTAGAATAGTTTTTATACTGTTTTTTTTGCATAATTTCTGTTTGTTGTTTTTTGGCCAGGTGAGCATTTGCCATCACTTGGTGTCTGTCGTAAACATTAATTTTAGATCTCCTCTGAAATTGTTGAACCAATTTAAACCAAATTTAGCTGGGATGCTCTTTGGTTAGTCACCTTCCAAAATGGTGCCTGACATCCCAGTTATCTATTCAAGCTGGCTAGTGTTACTAAAAATGAAAATTTCTTCAATTGTCCATTGCTGTTTTATTATAAATCACAATCAGGTCAAATTTGAACTGCAGCTACATGGCATTGAGTAGTTTAGCATATATTCCAGATTTGTCTGTGAAATTTTTCTTTCAGCCAATAATGCAAATTAGGCATATTTTGATGAAAGATCGCATTTAACTGCAGCTATTTGACATTGAGTAGTTCAACATACCGTTTTTTCAACAAATGTATACCAATTTGACATATTATGAAAAAAACTTACATCAAAATCTTCTGGTCAAAATTTGAGCTGAAATGATCTGTGGTTTGGCCAACTTTCAAAATTATTTATAACTTTTGCATTTTCTATAAAGTTTAGAAGTCTAATTGAAAACAAGGTGAGTGATTATGTAAGCCATAATATTGTTCTGTTAAAATGTGTCCGATTGTATCTTTTTCAAATGAAAAATCCCCAACAGACCAAAAGAAGTCACCTCTGCGCTTTATTCCGTCCTCGGACTTTATCATAGATAACAAGTGTAACAGAGGAAAATATTTCACGGCGGACACTATTTAATCCTACAATTACAGGCTCCTGTGAGCCACTAGATTGTATTTCATGCTTGAAATTGGTCTACTCTTTCATTCCTGCTTTTCCAATTCAGTGCTTACATTAATGTAGAATATATGATTCAAGTTTATAACAGTTACTCAAGTCTGGTGGTCAAAATTTAGTTTTATTTTTGTATGCAGGATTACATTAAATGTACATGTATTTTGATATTCTTTCTGGTTACTTTTTGTGTGCTGCTGTAATATAGTTGGTAGCACCATTGAGTGACTGTATAGGTGTCAATGTATCATCATGTCATCTTTATTTTGTTCTTATTTGCTGGAATTGGTTTTGTCGGCACATTTTATTATGACAATGTATATTTATGAGAAAATATAGTCTCTAACATTGTTTCCCGTTTATTACGATAATTTCTCAAATCAAGAAAGTTAAATTTTCACAAGTTCGTTGATTATCGATTTTTTCTCACACGGGTTCAGAAGTGTGAAAATTGAACAAGAATTAGAGAAAAATAAATAACTAACAACCTTTAGGTATAGTGAAACATGACATTCCTTTCATCATTGGGATTGCTCAATGATTTTGGTGTGTAATTTAATTGAATTACCTTTGTAGGACATTTAAGTCTATCTTACAATTAAAAGAAAAACGCTGCCAGTCAGTTACACCTTGGCCACCGAGTGCTGTTGTACCCATCATGTTCCCATCATGAAATGCAGTGTTTATATGCTGCCAGACTCAAACATGGGGCACAATAAAAACTAACTTTTGTCTGACCAATGATAATGGACTGCTTTTACAATAACAAATATTCCAATGGAGATGGTCATGTGACCATCTGTTAACAGTCCTTACAGATACAAGACCCCCAAAATTCAATTCATCTCAAATATGAGCTGATGTAGCAAAGCGATTTCTCCTGGCAGACCGATCTATTAGCCAATCCTCTCTAGGCATAGTCTTGCAGGGCCTTCAAGATCGCAGATGTTTATCAACCATTCCAGTCGCTTGCAAACACTGCATGAGATGTTAGATTTCAGAATGGTGTACCCCCATTTGCCCTGCCACCCTTCTAAAACCTGTCTGTGACATGCTATACTAGTAGTTGATTTTGCCTAACCATAGTTTAACGATGAAAACACTATACGAAAAACTCTACAACCTCATCTTGCAAAAGTTTGTCAGTGACTTGAGACAGGTCAGTGGTTTTCTCCTGGTATTCCAGTTTCCCTCACCAATAAAATTGACTGTCACAATTTAACTGAAATATTGTTGAAAGTGGTGTCAAGCACCATAAAACCAAACCAATCATCATATGCTTAAGGAGCGACATGGCAAATGATATTTATATACCCCACAAACAAAGTTTGGGGGGGGTATATAGGAATCACCCTGTCCGTCCGTCCGTCCATGTACCTTGTAAGCACAACTCCTCCTAAACGGCTTATTGGATTTTTATGAAACTTTACACACTTGTAGTACACTACCTGTAGATGTGCATGAAGGAATATGGTTGCTGTCCAAAATTTAAAAGGGGAGATAATTCAACTTATATTTTCACGAAAAGGGGGGGGGGGCATGTACCTTGTAAGCGTAACTCCTCCTAAACGGCTGATTGGATGTTTATGAAACTTTACACACTTGTAGTACACTACCTGCAGATGTGCATGAAGAAATATGGTTGCTGTCCAAAATTTAAAAGGGGAAATAATTCAACTTATACTTTCACGAAAAAGGGAGGAAGGGCACGTACCTTGTAAGTGCAACTCCTCCTAAACGGCATATTGTATTTTTATGAAACTTTACACACTTGTAGTACACTACCTGCAGATATGCATGAAGGAATATGGTTGCTGTCCAAAATTTAAAAGGGGAGATAATTCAACTTATACTGTCCGTCCGTCCATGTACCTTGTAAGCGCAACTCCTCCTAAACGGCTTATTGGATTTTTATGAAACTTTACACACTTGTAGTAGAATGCAAGTCAAATCGCCCCACTGCAAAATCGCCCCCGTCAATATCGCCCCCACTTCAAAATCGCCACAATACAAACTCGCCCCCATAATAATCAAAATCGCCCCCATTAATTAATGTAATGAAGAAATTAATTTGATTATAAAATCGAGATATGTATAATAATTTTTTCCCTCTATGATGTTTTTGTATGTTTTCATTATTGTTTGTAAATCAGTTTGATAATCTTAATAAATATCTTTCATATTTTGTGTATTTTTATGGCGTCTTAATTGAAATATTAACCGCATTGGTGGTGTAATGGTGAAGCGTGCTCCCCTCGAGTGTGGTAGATTGTGGGTTTGAGCCCCGATCGGATAAAACCAAAGACTATAAAATTGATATTTGTTGCCTCTCCACTAAGCAAGCAGTAGTATTAAGGAAAAGTATAATATGTCTGTGTGGGTCGACATGTCTATCCGTGAATGATGTTATTTGTAATCTTGCAAATATTTCTACAAAATGTGTTTCAATATTCAGTGTAATGTTCGATGTTGCCATTTCTCACAACCATCGCATTGGATTGTTTCTTGCCTGTGTCTAACAACCTGCTCAGTTGCACACTATGCAAGCACTGGTCATTGTGTTTAATGCCAGTCATGATGGTAGCAGGTTTAAATAATTTCATTACCAGCTTGGACAAGCTTATGGCTTCGCAACAAGTTTTTGTTGCAATATCAAGAATATGTATCATTGGCTTGGGTCTCCTTGATATGCTTCCGATTGGAACAACAATAACAAAAAAAAAAACTAATCAGGTAGCTGATTAATTATAACACAAACAGTGCATCTATACTTTACAAAGAAATGTTTGATTAAATAATGTACTGTAAGTTTTATTATCTATACTGTAATTATATTAATTATCTATACTGTAATTATATTAATTATCTATACTGTAATTATATTAATTATCTCAACAATTCCCTATCTTTCTTTCTTTCTTTATTTCTCTAAAACCAAATTACAATGGTACAGAAAACATAATAAACACAGATTATTACAATAAATGTAGTACGAATGTATCAGAACATCGCTGTCAAAACTAATAATAATAATAACTATTTATTATTTATTTATTTATTTTTAAATGTTGGGGCGATTTTGATTAATGTGGGGGCGATTTTGAAATGGGGGCAATTTTGATAAATGTGGGGGCGATTTTGCAGTAGGGCGATTTGACCAGGTACCTTGTAGTACACTACCTGCAGATGTGCATGAAGGAGTATGGTTGCTGTTCAAAATTTAAAAGGAAAGATAATTCAACTTATACTTTCACGAAAAGGGGAAGGGGTATCACTCAGTGAGGTCACTCACAGTTTTAGTTACATTTTACACTAATCCCAAAATATGATACAACCAGGTGAGCGATACATGTTTCAATGAACTTCAGTGCTTATTGCAGAAGATTATTGTGTAAATAAGACATATTTCTCAAAATTCTTGTTTTAAAAAAAAAAAAAAAAAAAATTTCCCCCATAGTTATACATTTGTAGTAAGTATCATACAAAAAAATCTATGTTTTTTTTCTCAACTTATTGCATCAGTAAGACTCAATTCTCAAAATCCCTGTAATTTCAACAAAAAACTAAGATTTCACCAACCAGAACTATCAAGTGTTGGATTTCTTAATATTGAGAATAGGGTAAAGCAATTAAGATTAGGACATGCACATAAAATCTATAACAACAAATGTCCAACGTATTTAAAAGATAATTTTATAAAAGTTAGTGAAAATCATGAATATAACACTAGATCAAGCCAATTCAACTTCGTTGTTCCAAAAATCAAAGGTGTGGACTCTTCAACTTTTTTCTTTAATGCTATTAAAGATTGGAACTCGCTTCCAAATAACATAAAATCAATAAAAGACCATAACGCTTTCAAAACAGTAATAAAACAACATCTTAAAAATTAATTACAGCCATATCTTTTAAAATAATATCAACTAAAATTGTGCCATGTGACCTCTTAACTCATTTTTTTTTTTTTTTTTTTTTTATTAAACAAGTGATATACACTAAAGGACCCCATTGGAAATAAGCGGAAACGCTTTAATGGGTTATCCTTGGAAGGATATCAACTTAAAGTGCATTTTAACCTTGATACATTGTTTTATATAATTTTATATTTGTATATTTTTAAACTACACTAGATTTAGTTGGTATCTGTCCTAAATGAATTTTACCTTTTTACCTTACCAAAAAATAATTCAGAAGATCTCTTTCATCTGAAACCTCATTTAAGACCTTTGTCATTGAAAGTTCTATTCCAAATAATCTTTAAAACAAATAATTTATATTCTAGTTATTGTTAAAACAAGTGCATTCTCAAAATCCCTCATTTTTCAACTAAAACATTTGATTGATTTAACTGAATTATTGTTCAAAGTGGTGTTAAACACCATAACCCTAACCCTATATTTAATTATGGTTTTTTGAGAATAAAAGATATATTTTTAGCAGTCATACACACATGTAATTATGATATTATTATTTTTAGTTTAATTAGAGTTACCTGTATGTTTATATTCCTTATATGTTAATTAAGGTCATGACATTTAAACCTGTCAATTTTCATTTTGCATTCTGATTGGTCACTTTGGGTGATATGTACTTTCTGGAGGGAAGTCTTTGTTCTTCACCAGGCACTTGAAAATCTACCTGATAGATGTGGTCATCCACTTTGTTCACATATTTTGGATATTTTCCTTGATTCTTCTAAATATATACTTAAGGTCAGTTTATTATATATTTCTATACTATTTTAATGATCTAAATCATATAATTTGAGTAAGAAAATGAGTTTTTGAATGAAAGTTTATAAAAATCAATTAAAAAGTAATAAAGCAAGAATAAAAGTTATATTTTCATGATATAAACAGTTTAAATGATAATCTTATGTAATAAACAGTAAAAATATGTTCATCAGAGTGAAGGACTTTCTAGTTTTTAGCTCACCTGACCCAAAGGGTCGAAATTTTAAAAATCTTATTGTTAGAAACCACTAAGCCAATTGAATTGTGACTTTACAGGAATGATCATTGGATGATCCTGTTCTAAACTTGTGAATCGTTTGCTGATCGGAAATTCAAGATGGCCGCCATGACTCGACTTAGTTTAACATTGGACCCTATGGGAATTTCACATTTTCATCTTTTTTTTCTGAAACCAC
>MJUT01033864.1:233478-243500 GCA_002080005.1 Gigantidas platifrons
AAGATGGCCACCATGACTCGACTTAGTTTTAACATAGGACCTATGGAAAAAATGTTTAAAAGTCTTCTCCTCTGAAACCAGCAAGTCAATTTAAAGCAAACATGGCATTAATGGTCCTTAGGTGGTCAACTTTCAAAATTATGTCCTGTGAGCCTGACCTCCATCCAAGATTGCCGCAGTCAGCGGACATAGTTTTAACATAGGACCCTATGGGAAAATTGTTTAAAAGTCTTCCCTCTGAAACCAGTCAGCCAATTTAAAGCAAATATGGCATGGATGGTCCTTGGGTAGTATACTTTTAAAATTGTGTCCGGTGACTACTACCTCCATCCAAGATGGCTGCCATGAGCAGACATAGTTTTAACATAGAACCCTATGGGATTTGAATAGTAACTTAGATGTATTCGGCATGCAGACATTCTTAAGAGGACTTAGTTATGTCAGGTGAGCGATACAGGCTCATGTGAGCCTCTAGTTTAGTCAAACTGTAACTTTTATATTTTTGTGCAAATATATTTGCAGATATTATTATTATTTAATTTAAGAATGAGTGAGTGATTGTTGTTTAGCACCAAAGCAGCAATTTTCAGCTATATCATGGTGAAAACAAGTCAATTTTCAATGAGATGATGATGAGGTCCGCTTTGTTCTAGATCAACACGCTTAGTTGGTTTTTTAAAGCGCTAGCTCACTGAAACAACAGTCCATGGATAGACATGTCGACACACTCGGTCACATTATTCTGATTCCGAGCCAACCAGTCTTTGCTCTTACTCTTTAATACCGCCTGCTTAGCGGAGAAGCAACAAATACCAATTTCCTAGTCTGTGGTTTGACCCGACCGGGGCTCGAACCCACTATCTACTGCTCTTGAGGTGAGCACAACTACCATTACGCCACCAATGCAGTTAGTTAATTTAAGACATATAGTTATGAGTTCTAAAATTTGTTATTCAGGTTGTGTCCAGAATTAGTATTGGCAATAATGTACAACACATAGATCTAATCATAAGATCAATGAGGATCGTTGCACCTTGTGTGAGGTAAGCATTGTTCTTTTTATGTTTTTTATTATGCCCCCGCGATGAAGAGTCTGGGGGGCATATTAATCTACCCTTGTTATTTGCTTATATTAATGGGGTGAAACCAATTATAAAATTGGTATTTGTTGCTTCTCCACTAAGCATGCAGCATTAAGGAGAAAGAGCAAAGACTGGTTGGCGAGGAATCAGAATAATATGTCCGAGTGGAGAGATAGGTCTAACCGCGGACTGTCCAACTCAGCGTGTTAGTCTAGAACAAAGTGGACCTCATCATCATCTCATTGAAAATTAGCTTGTTCTTGCCATAATATAGCTGAAAAATTACTGAATTGGTGTTAAAAAACAATCACTCACTCACTTATATTAATGTTTATTTGCATACTAATGTCTATTCCTGTGCTAATGTTTATTCTGCTTTGATATCACTTGTATCATTATTGTTAACTTTTTATTATCCTAACTGTTTATGAAATGTATACATACATGTACAAACAAAACAACTCTGTTTATATTTTGTTTACACACAGTGCAACAGTACTTATTAAATAAATAAGAATTATTATTTTTTATTTTCTTTATTTTATTACGGAATACTAAAACATTCATTTAATAGAAATGCATTGATCATGTTGCACAAATTTCTTTTTCTCATATTTTTTTTTATTGTTCATACATTTTGTTGATTATCTCCCCTTATTGATCATCCATTTCCCCTTATTGTTCTTGCATCATTATACCCCCCGAAAATGTAGTTTGGGGGGTATATAGGAATTGGCCTGTCTGTCAGGACCAACTTCCAAATCTTTTGTCCAATTTCCACCAAACTTTGTGGAATTTAAGATCATGATGTGTGAACTTTGCAGTATAAAGGATTTTATTGTCCTACCCATTATGCCTCTTTGGACTTAGAAATTTTGAGACAATTCAGTATGCACTTTGTCATTGCAAATTCTCCTACATGATTAATCAGAAGTTCATGAAACTTTGTACATTGCAAGATCCTAAAATGAATATGTGCACATTAGTAGGATATCCCAGTCCATTGAGCTTTACCCCTGTTATGCTTCTTTGGATTTAGAAATTTTTAGACACTTTAACATGCACTTTGTCATAAGTCTCCCACATGCTTAATGCAATGTTTGTGAAACTTAGTATATTGTGAGATCCTAATATGAAGATGTGCACATTAGTAGTATATCCTGGTCCATTGAGTTTTTCCAGAGTTATGCCCATTTGGACTTGGAAATTTGATACAATTCACCGCGCACTTTGTCATCACAACTCCTCCCACATGCTTAATGAGATGTTTGTGAAACTTAGTATAATTGCAAGTTCCTAATATGAAGATGTGGACTTTAGTAGCATATCCCGGTTTATTGAATTTTTCTAGAGTTATGCCCAAAGCTATGCACTTGTACATCCTTAGATTCTAATGTGCAGTTATGCACATTCAAACATAGAAATTTACCATTTGAACTTTTCTACACAAAATGTGGTTTTGATATTGTACTGATGGATCCACATGTGCCGATGTTGAAAGGGTGGGTGGGTCCATCAAGTTTTCCCAGAATTATGAGTCTAAAAATTGGGTTCCAAATATGTTTTGGCACAATTAAGACGATGGGGACGTGGGGGTATTAGTCCCACATAGCGGACATTTCGGTTATTCCATTTATGTATCAAAGCAGGACTCCTGTGTCCAGCAGTACTTCTAGTTTTTCTTTACGTATTGAGCACTAAATGATACAAATAATGGAGATAATATTTATGAGGTGAAGGCTTACAGAGCCAAACTAATATATTTTATTTCTTTACAGTTGTATCAAGTTCTAATGTGATAACAGACATATACTGCCTCCAACATCAAGCTGTTTACAGAAACTTTGACAGGTAGATAATGTGTTTACATTGTTGTGCATTACCGGGTATATTTTGATGATTTTTATTTTTTTTTCATTTTTGGTGTTTTAATGCCACTTTCAACAATATTTCAGCTATATCATGGCAACCAGTTTTAGTGGTGGAGGAAGCCGGAGAGAACCACCGAGCATGGGCAAGCAACTGGTAAACTTTATCACTTGCGGTTGTGAGTCGAGTGCACCCTTTTTTGTAATTTACAATGTCGGGTGCGAACCCATGTCGTATTGGTGATAGGCTTGTATGAGTTGTTAGATCCAACGACCTAGCTCATTGAGCCACCGGGGCAGCCTATATTTTAATGAATAGAATTTTTAGCTCACCTGACAAAGGGTCATGCGATCGAGGTATTGCCATCACTTGGCATCCGTCGTCTGTAAAGTTTTACATTTTAATCTTCTTCTCAACCATTGGGCCAATTGAAACCAACCTTGGTAGGAATTTTCATTGGATGGTCTCCTTCAAAGTTTATGTTGTGTTTTTGTTGATCAGAAATACACAAAAGAAACAAGAGGCCCAAAGTATGTGTCCATATATATATGGTTATTTATCATATACTTGTAGATAATAGAGCCAAAATTTTACCCTGTGGTGAAACTTTGAGTTTTGTTTAGAATAATAAGAGGAATCATGTTTATTTCACCCCGTTTCACAAGAATGGTCCAAGCGGGCTGATAAAGCAAGTTTATTAACTGCTTCCTGAATGTTATTACATGCCTTTCATCAATGTTTCTTAAGTTCACTTTTTGAATTTCCAGAAAACTGTGCTTACAAACATGCTTAATCTGTTTTATTGAATATTTGCACAGGAAATTATTAAGTGATTTGTTCTCTCTTATGATATTGAAAGTGCTAAAAAAAAAAGTTCATTTATTGGATTTGCATATTAAAACAATAAATTTCTTTTTCTATAACTATGTATTTAATTTTAGCGAAAAATGACAAAACATTTTGGTACAAATCAGTTATTTCTTCTGTTGAAGTATATGATATACAGATTATAACATGTCATTTTTCATATCATACCCTTTATCAGTTCTCGTTCATATATCATTTCTTGAGCCTATCGACTCGGGCTGATATCGTGACTTACGACTGATAAAGGGTATGGCATGAAAAATGCCATGTAATAATCTATGCATATTATTTATCGTTTATTTGTTTTTATGATGTTTTTTTTTAATACATTCCTTCAGAAAATTCCTTTCAGAAACATGCATATCATGCAATTATTTAAGAAATAATTCATGGGGGTTTGAATATATACTGATTTTACCATGGGTTGGCCCTTTATGCCAAATATTTTACCACAAGCGATATCGAGGGGTAAAATATTGGCATAAAGGGCCAACCCGTGGTAAAATAAATATATATTCAAGCCCCCATGAATTATTTCTATTCTAATAGGACAAATACGATATTTATTTTTATATAACAGCCAAAACAAATTATGACGCTGCCGATCAGCTGATATACCAATATACGTGTATTTTACCACAGGTTTGGACCCAAAGCATTTGAAGGATGTCATATTAGAATACCATTTTTAAAAGGGGTCAAAAAGGGTAATTAAATTTTTTATTTTGTTCATTCCATTTTAATGTAGTTTTTTTGCAAAGTGTTCATCTTTATTTATTTGATGGGCCATAAATATTTTTTTGCTATTATATTTGAAAAAGGGGTCTACAAGGGGTCCAAATTCTGAAATTTTGCATATTTTTATATTTCATCCAATTTTGATGTTTTTGTTGTTGTTGTTGAATGGATTGTGTTGAGAGCTTCAGTAGAATGTTGATTGATTTGCTCGTTTTTAGATAATTTGATTGATAGAGACCGAATAAACAATAGAGAAAACTGAAGGGACAATTCAGAGAAACTGGCAACACAGGGCACACAAGACAAAGAAATGTGCTCATTTCCAAAATATTTAAGTTTTTCCTTTACATCCAATTTTAATGCAATTTTTTGTGAAGTGTTTATATTAATGGGCTATTGATGGGCCATACAAAAATTTGTCATTTTACTTCAGAAAGGGGTCTAATAGAGGCCCTAATTCCGAATGGATTGTGTTGAGCACTTTTGGTTAAGTATGTCAACAGATTTCCTCTATCAACATTTATTATTAGTTCGACTTTTCAAAGAAAAAAAGTCGAGCTATTGTCGTCACTCCGGCGTCAGCATCTGGGTCGGTTAAGTTTTTTGTCAAGAGTCCATTTCTCAAAAACTATCAAAGTTATCCACTTAAAACTTGGAATACTTGTTCACTATTAAAAGAGGAACCAATTACAATAAGGCAGATGACCCTGGGATTTGTATATCCAGAGTTATCTGCCCTTGTTTTGACAGTACATAGAAATTAGGGATATTTTTTTAGTATAATTAAAATTTCTCAATAACTATCAAAGCTAATAACTTGAAACTCAATACACTTGTAGAAAGTGTTGACCCCAATCTGTTGAAAAGAGAAGACAACTCCATCCAGCATTTTATTTGAGTTATTCCCCCTTTTTGACTTAGAATTTCTTTAAAAAATACAATTTCTCAATAATTATGATAGGCAGTGAAATGAAACTCGACATACATGTTGATTATCAAAAGAGGAACCAATTACAACAAGGCAGATGACCCTGTGATTTGCATATCCAGAGTTATCTGCCCTTGTTTTGACATGGTACCTAGAAATTAGGGATATTTTTTAGTATAATTAAAATTTCTCAATAACTATCAAAGCTATTAACTTGAAAATCAATACACTTGTAGAAAGTGTTGACCCCGTTCTGTTGACAAGAGAAGACAACTCTATCCAGCATTTTATTTGAGTTATTTCCCTTTTCTTACTTGCATTTTTTTTCTAAAAATACAATTTTCTCAATATAAACTATGATAGTTACTCAGATAGACATTAAAATGAAACCCAACATACCTGTTCACTATCAAAAGGGGGAACACATTCCAGAAGAGTAACCCCCCACTCCCAACATACAACCCCCTCCCCCCCCCCAAATTTTTATTTTTTTATTTTTTATTTTTATTCCATTTGCATTAAAATAGTGTTACAAGAAAAGATTATACCACACCCCACCCCACACCACACCCAACACACACAACAACAAAAAAATTTGTGAGACACACTTCTGATTATATTTACCAATCTTGCAAACATATTTGCTTATATGACCGTCATAGTTAGAAGTATGTATAACTTTATAAATTGCTTGCAGTTTAATATCAGATACGAAAAAGTCAAGTGTCCAGCACCCGTGGGCGGTGCTCTTGTTTTAAATTGAAGTCCTGTGTTAATTTGGGGCAGTCATGGCTGTGTTGATATGGTAGTTGGATTTTCAATTACCTGTGCTATCAGTGCCTATAACCACTAAAGTTGTGAGTTCGAATCTCGAAGTGCACTCGATACAACTTTTTGTGATAAAGTTTGACAGTGACTTGCGGTATGTCGGTGGTTTTATCTGGGTACTCATGTTTCCTAACCACGATATAACTGAAATATTGTTGAAAGTGCCATTTACCACCATAACACCAAACCCCAAAATTTCTCCACTATCATACAACCTAGGTTCACCATGCTTTGTCCACACATCGTGATGTGTACATGTCAGTCAGGCATGTATTACCTGACCTTGGCCTCATTGTCATGGTCTGTTGACTTTGTTACATTTGCCTCAGGATTTCATGATAAGGCCACTTTCTCCACTACAATACAAGCTAGGCTCACAATCATTGATCCACACATGTATCATGGTGTGTGCATGTCAGCCAGGCAGATGTCACCTGACCTTCACCTCATTGTCACGGTCTACTGACTGTTAAATTTGTGTCAAGTTTTCATGATTAGGCCAGTTTCTCCATTACCATACAATCTAGGTTCACCATACTTGGTCCACACATTTATCATGGTGTGTGCATGTCAGCCTGGCAGATGTCACCTGACCGTGACCTCATTTTCACGGTCTACTGACTTTATTAAATTTGTGTCAAATTTTCATGATTTATCATGGAGGGTGCATGCATTTTTTTTTTAAGTCAGCAAGGTATATGTCACCTGTTTTATCGTACATTTCTGAGAAATATTTTACACAAATAATTTGCAGGGGCAAGTGAGAAATAGATCTGTCTACAATTGTTTCATGTTTTAACACAAATCTACTGTTTTCAGTTTACAATTTAGTGTATGTAAAAGGATGTTATTTTGACAATGCTAAATATACTATTGTTTTGTTTTGTAGAGAAAACTGATATCCTGGAAGATAGCCTGGAAGATTACCAATATCATTTGTTTCCTAAAGTATGGAAGATCATCTTTTGTTGCTTGGAAGAATGCAAAGTAAAATAGAAGAAATCCATGTAATCTGAAGGAATTTGAATGCAACAAAATCTAAGCAGTTTATTTAATGTAAAACTTGGATGATATTTGTGTTTTGTCTTATTTGACTTATGAATTATTGATTGAATGTCATTTATAGATGTAGATAATGTATTGAATAATGTGTAGATTAATAAAAATAAAATACATTAGTTGAAGGTGTATTTTTGCTGTTTGTTTTAATTTCATGATACAAAATAGAAATTGTTGACCATATTAGTAACTTTGACAACATAAAACCACATCAAACACTAATGATTGTTTATAAATAACCATAACATACAAATCTTAGATGGAATAATCTGTCTCTTGTGTGTCAATATTTGTCATTATCATATTTCTTTTTTATTGTTTGGACTTTTTTTTTTGGTCAAAAAAATAAAAAAAAATAAAAAAAAATAAAAAAATGTCCAAATAATAAAAAGGAAATATATAATGACAAATATAGACACACGAGAGACAGATTATTTGGTCTACACAAATCTAAAACTACTAAGTGCAAATAAACACATGGGCGGCTGAAGGAAATTGTCTCTCCTGGTTTGTGATGGGTACAATAAGGAAGGATTGGCATTCAGTGACAATTGTCTATTGGTAACTAGATATCCAGTAGATAAACCAATATAAACTATAAAAAAAAATTGTACACATTCACATCGACTGAAAAACCAGAAACTTTCAACAACATTAAAATATTCCTGCAAGTATCTATACTGAAAGGTCTGACAATTGCCCGACTTGCTCTGATGAAACCACCTCTTTTCAGAGGACATGTTCCAAGGATAACTTCTTCCTGTAGCCAAGGACAGTTGTAACTTGTTTTGATGCAACCACCTCTATTCAGAGGACAACCTGAGGTAGGTGGAACTATTTGAACTTGGACAAACTAAAGCATAGAAAGTTAAGCCTGGTGTGTTTGGGGTTCACATCTATCAACGTCCCCCCTATGCTTAAATGTCCATGTCCGAGTGCATTTAAGTATTTCCAAATGTCAGGAGTTACATTTGGAGGGCCACGTCTCTTGGGTACTATGCTCTGAGTACCTTGACTAGGAGGCGGTGGGGAGGAACAAATGTCTGCAGCTACATTTGGGTCCTATATCCGGGGTGTCGTGATCCCCTGAGTTGAACTACCATGCAGGCGTAGTTCGACGAGGGGGATAAAAGACCTACATGTCAGGAGCTACATTTGGGTCATAGGGGGGAGGGGGAGGGGGCAGGGTTTGGGGAAGATGTCTATGGTGAAAAAGAAGTTGCATGGAGAAGTGGTAAGTGATTTTTTTAAAGATATTTTTGTGTAAACTACAAATAGTTTAAAATAATTTTTTAGTTGATACAAATAATGTATGTGAGGTCCTCTATATAAATTCCTCATTTTGTAAATTCATTTATGTTATCTGATGGGAGGTTTTCTAAAAACATATTTAACAAAGAAAGATAACAAATTTTTCTAAGAAGTATTTGAACTCTAGTAAGAAAGGATATTGATGTAAATAATCAAATGTTACCCTTAGACACAAATTAAAGTAAAGCAAGATTTGTTTTATTACTGTTCTACATTTTTCAGTCACAGGGGGGTCTTCTAGGTGTTATCTAAATATCAGTGAAAAAAATATCAATGTTACTGGGCATGTCTTGCTCCAAAAAGTACATAGAACATCTAAGATGAGTATAATATCCAATGTTTTCCGATAAAAAATCTGTAAAGTATTTGTTCGAATCTTATATTGCAGCTGCGAATACATGCATTATTAATATTGGATATCATAAAAGCATAAATTGCTCATTTTAGAAAAAGGTGTGATTAATGGGTATTTCTTGTTCTAAAAATAACATAAAATATCTAAGATGAGTAAAATGTTCAATGTTTACTACTAGTAGTATCTATAAATAGCTTTAACTATCTGTGAGTTTAATTAAAAAAAAATTATACTGCAGCTGGGAGTAACATATAATTATAAATATTGGATATCATACAAACATAAATTCATTATTTTTTAGAAAAAAAATATCAGTGTAACTGGGCATTTCTTGTTCCAAAAAAAATATATATGATGAGTAAAATTTCCAATGTTTTTCTATAAAAGTTTCAACAATCTGTGAATTAAATTTTCTTAGCTTTTTTTTCAAAGTCTTTTTCTCGCAAGTATATCCTGAATAAATCATGTGTTCAAAAAGGTTCTTAATTATCAAAATAGACTTGTCTAGATACATGTACATATAGATTGACGATGAATCACAAAATGATGCGACTTCAAGACAGAGTCTAATAGAAGTATTGATAATCATGGCTCAAATAACCTGCGATATCCACAAAGTGATACATAGTGACTTTCAACGAGTCAATCAGTGTTTTGATTTAAAGGCCTAATATTGTTGAAATATAGCACCACACAATTTTTTAAAATGATAATTATTCAAAGTCTTTTTCTTGCAAGTATAAAATTGATATTTTCTGCTTTCCCTCTTAGCACACTGCTGTAAGGAATAAGAGTATAGGCTCGTTGGGTCAGGATTAGGATAATGTTTCTGAATGTAGTGACATGTCTACCTGCAGACTGTTGTTTCAGTGAGCTAGCACTTTAAAGATCCAATTAAGCATGTAGGTCTAGTATAAAGCAGACATGACCATCATTATTTCAATTCAATGTAACTTGTTCTCACCATTTTATAGCCCCCCCCCCC
>MJUT01033864.1:257516-268058 GCA_002080005.1 Gigantidas platifrons
AAAAAAAAAAAAAAAAACCCGACGAAAGTTTTCTATTGGATTTCTGCATTATAATACGATTTTACATGACACATTTCCTGGTGAATAGATAATAATGAGGCAGTAAAACTCAATGTACATTACATAATCCAGGGGCCGTCGTGGCAGTGATCGTATGGTTGTTGGATTTACAACTACCTATGCAATCAGTGCTTATCCCCACTGATGTTGTGAGTCGAATCTCGATCAGGGCGAGGTGTACAACATAATGTGATAAAGTTTGTCAGTGACTTGCGACAGATCGGTGGTTTTCTCTGGGTCCTCTGGTTTCCTTCACCAATAAAACTGACCGCCACGATATAGCTGAAATATTGTTGAAAGTGGCATTAAACACCATCAACCAAACAAATATTCTTCCCCACTTAGATTATTGTTGTTCAATTTGGGGGGATTGTAGTAAGTATTTACTTGAAAATTTACTAAAATTACAAAAAAGGGCTGCAAGAATTATTCTAGATGAGCACGATTTTAAAAAACAATCTAGCGAACTATTTCGGGAATGTAGGATTGTTCCAATTACGAAAAGAATACTTTGTCACAAGGCTTTATTAATGTATAAATCTAAAAATGAATTAGCCCCGGAATATTTATCAAATCTTATTGTTTCTGCAAATTACAAGCAGTCATACGATACCAGATTTTCATCATCAGACAATTTCCTTGTTCCGAAACCAAATACAGAATTGTACGAATCAAGTTTTTTTTTTAGTGGGCCAAAAGTATGAAACTCACTACCAAATGAAATTAAAACCTCAAAAACTGTATTTGAATTCAAAAACTCTAATTTTTAAATTTTTGATAAACTGATTTTTTTTAATTGTTTGCGTTATATTATTTAAAATATGTGAATATGTTATTGTGTTATATATACTTTGCTGATATCTATGTCCATGTACTTATGTATTGTTTTAAGTCTTATTGAAAATTGGTATAATCCAAATAAGTTACTCTCTCTAAATAAAGATTTTTATTTACTTATTTATTTATAAACAAAAGCCAATAAAAGAGAGAAATAATAAAACGTTTATTATGCACGTAGCTATAAGGTAGTAATTTCCATCTACCGTATCACAAGTATTATGGTACTGAAGCGGTATGAGGGACATTTCTATCTACCGTATCACAAGTATTATGATACTGAAGCGGTGTGAGGGACATTTCCATCTACCGTATCACAAGTATTATGATACTGAAGCGGTATGAGGGACATTTCTATCTACCGTATCACAAGTATTATGGTACTGAAGCGGTATGAGAGACATTTCTATCTACCGTATCACAAGTATTATGATACTGAAGCGGTATGAGGGACATTTCTATCTACCGTATCACAAGTATTATGATACTGAAGCGGTGTGAGGGACATTTCTATCTACCGTATTACAAGTATTATGATACTGAAGCGGTGTGAGGGACATTTCTATCTACCGTATCACAAGTATTACTCATTCGAAAAGTAGCCAGCTCTGTATTTTGGCAAATATAACTTTTAATGTATAAATAAAGCGACTTAAAAAGGTCAAACGGTATTGTACTGTTCGAATTCTTCCAACTTTAATTGTAATAAAGGGTCAAGTCTTAGATATCTGCATCGTTTTAATTTATCTACCTCTTGGAAAGTTAAAGGTTTAACGGTCTTAGCTGTCCTCTTAAAACCCAGCTTAATTTCTTCTGTTGTTTCAGTTATTCTTTCTTTTCGTTCTTTTTTCTTCTCAGCAACTGTTTGTGCTTTCTTTGATTTGGCAACCACTCTAAATGGATCGGGTTTATTCATGTTTTTGAAATAGGACGTTTTCTTTTCTGGATCAGTCCGTTTCCTGAGTAATCTTTTTTCAATACTCTGGACAGAATCACAAATAACAATATTTTGTTTGTGAGCAGTTTTCACTAAATCTCCAAATATTTTACCACTATTAAGTTCCATGTTAGTTTTAGAATAGCACACTTGAAGTTTTCGCAATCCTGGCTTTGCCGGTGTTAAATATTGACTAGCTTTGCTAAACACTTTACTTTGACCATGTAGAAATGACTTAGATCTTTCAAGTCTCGAGTCATACTTTGAGCTTAGTTTACTTATCATATGAAGCCTCTTTCTGTACGAACCTTTACATGACGGGTGAAGGTTATCCTCTGGAGCATCAATGATCACTGTTCGTTTAACTGGAGACGACTGACATTTATCGACTTTTCCAGACCTTGTTGTAGGTTTCATTAGATTTTGATGTGCTACATTTGTACTGTCAGTGTTCCTATGTGTACCATTTTCTCCTTCAGATAATGTGCTTGGTGTATCACTCGTCCAATTTAATCGTTTGTATGATGAGGCACTTTTTAACATAGTTTTCCTGTCTTCTGATTGTGATGTACTTGATACAAACGAATCAATACTTCCCACTGAAAATGGTTGTCGAAAGTACATGTTATCATATTGTTTATTCCCTTCAATATGAAGATCCCGCATAAAACAAGCTATATCATCCACAGTACAATTCTGTTTATCAATTTTTTCTACTTGAAATGAATAACATTCACTATCCTCTTCTTGAAAACCAGAATCTGACCTAATGTCGCACGAAATTTGGGACATGTTTTGTGTCTAAAATTCACATGGTGGATCTACAGGAAAAATATATATCCATATATATAAACACTATTCAGTCATAAATCAGATTATCAGTAAATTGTGTTGCCATAATTTGGTAGTGGAAAGCAAAACACTTTAAATTTACATGGATAATCAGACCGTTTCCTTTGGGATAGGTATTATGACCTCTTCACAAACTAATTTCTCCTTTTAAAGCTGTAAATCTTACAACAGTCCATAAAAACTCTGATATATTTATTATATCTGCTATATATTGCATACTTGAATCCTTATTTAAACAATTTCGTGATAAGTTATGAGATCATCTTAGGCATAGCTTACTAGTTTATCCTTAGCATTCACGTTTCATTTCGATTTCTCTTTTCAAAACAAAACAAAATATCATTAAATACAAATCAAAGCTAAAAACATCATTAATTTAACACGTGATGCCGGAAATATATTAGCTAAATTACTTTACAGCAGACAAAAGTATATGATATTATTATTGGTCTTGAGGTAAATTGAAATTCTGTATTCAGTTTGTGTCTGTAGCGCGAAATATCAATGCACATATTTTAGTTCTTAACATACTGATTATCAATCATATGAAAAGCAACATCTCGTGTTGAAATTCCTTTGAGAATTAATTAATTTAGACTTAATAAATATACTCAATACTCGCAAATGAACATTCTGTCAGCCATGAAAACTTTCGTTTCAGTAAATTGCATTTGAAAAGATGCACTAAGAGTATGATCGCAATGAACAGCCTATATCACAAATGATATTTCAATGGTACTGTTTAATACTAAATAAGACCATTCTAAATGAAATCCTAAGTTCACTGTACATTTCTATAGACCCACATTTCTATAGACATACATTCTGTTTGTTACATGTATAAACGGTTGACCATATTGAATGTAATATCCTAAAATCATTATAGTTAGTCCACTGTAAAATTAATATACATGTACAGTCAAAATCGTTAACGAACATCCAATTGACCTTCAAAATTAGTTGGCTATAAAGGAAATTCGTTATAATCCGTTAGATTTATAATTAACAGTACTTTTGGGGCAGAATATCACAACCAAATTATAAGTTTATATATTTATTACATATTTTCAATTCTAAAGTATTACACAGACGGCTAAAACATGTAAGATAAAATATTTAAATCCTAATTATAAATAGACTGCATGTCAATTCTTGTAATTTTATCAAGTCTTGTAAACCTAAATAGGATTATGTCTGATTGGTCATCATTGTTTTTTAGGACGGACTTAATAAAAGAAAAAAATGCTAAAAGCTTAATAACAGGTAACAAATACTAAATTCAAACAATGTCACTAAGTTGTCCTTTTATCTGTTCCTAGAATTTAAGGGATTCAAGGATATATATGTGGTGTTTATGTAAGATTAAAGTAAGTGTGTACAGGTTTTTTGTATTGTCATTATTAAAAGTTGATGAGTTGCTGGAATTCTAGATGTATTTTTGCCTGTCCAGAGTCTTTGATTTCCCTCAAATTCTGGTATATCAGTCTCCTCATGTGATGTGTTTTGTTTGATTTGAAGACAACCTAGAGTTATTATTATTTATGATTTCTAAGATTATCCTAAATTAACAATAGGACAGAACTTGATTTAACATTGCTTCCAACTGAACATTAAGTGAACCAATGAAAACAAACAATGGTCAAATGTTGTCAGCAATTTCGATTATATGCATAAAAGGATAAACCCATGCACTGGAATCAAATGGAATCAAATGGATATACTAAATTATGAAAGAGAAAGTATAAACAGTAGGATGAAAGGTTAGACCAAGCTTTCAATATTGTCAACAATCACAAACTCTTTCATATCTTTTTCACAGTGTAAAAGATGATTAGTTTGAGGAACTAATGATTAAAACATTGGAACAATACTAGAGTATTTATATGAGAATACTTCAACAGTAGTATACAAATTAAAATTTGATTCATTGTAATCTATATGAGTGAGTGATTGTTGTTTAACACCAGGTCAGCAATTTTTCAGCTATATCATGGCGAAAACAAGTTAATTATCAATGAGATGATGATGAGGTCCGCTTTGTACTAGACCAACAGGCTTAATTGGATTTTTATAGTGCTAGCTCACTGAAATAACAGTCCTCGAGTAGACATCTCGCTCCACTCGGACACATTATTCTGATTCCGAGCCGAACAGTCTTTGCTCTTTCTCCTTAATGCTATGTGCTTAGAGGAGAAGCAACAAATACCAATTTTATAGTCTATGGTTTGACCCGACCGAAGCTTGAACCCAAGATCTACCACACTCAAGGTGAGCAGCTAATCATTACACCACTGATGCGGTTTGTAATCTATATGAAGATGAAATAAATAAATAAATAGAGATGAAAAAAAATTAATAACTTCTCCCTAGGACAGAGATAATCTTACTAGCAGATTCACTGTAGGCTTGTGCAGTTATTTCTGTTGTTCTTCAAAGTTTTGTTTTAAAACTTGTAGTTTCAGCTGACTGGGACACATCACAACTGAAGTATTAAAATAAAGAACACTAATTGGTATTTGATCAAATAATAATGTCTTTTGCCCTAATTAGTTTTAAATTAAAGGATGAAAAATAACTGTTTAATTTAGTTTATTTTTTTTTTATTTGAAATGCACAATTTTACCCCAAGGGGTTGATGGCATACAATTATACAAAACATATATACAAAGCAGACAAAGGACAATCATTAATTAAGTACAAATTAAAAGAATAACAAGACAGTCTTATACAGACAAATTAAATTTGTAAAATCATACAGTTATAGAGTCCACTTTCCTCAGTATTAAAGACTTTTTAATAAATGGAGCAACAAACCGCAAATGATTCGGCAAAGACATTATCTGTATATATTTTTCATTATTGTTTAGTGCACTTAGAAAATTATTCTGTATATTCATTTCTAATTCTTTTCTAATATCATTATATTTTGGACAATGGAAAAAGTAGTGAATTTCATCTTCAATTACATTCATATTGCACATTTGGCAAAGTCTATCATTTCTTTTTGATCTTTTATAATGACCTCTTTCTATTTCTAAAAAGTGGTCACTAACTCGCATTTTACATAAATTTCTTCTGTTTTCAAAATTTGTATGAAGTAAATATTCATTGATTTCATAATCAGATTTTAATTTACTGTATAAGAATAGTTTGCTGTTTTCTGTTAAAGCATGAAGTTTTTCAAAAAATAATGTTTCATAGTTATATTTTAATTTAACTTTTAATCTTTTCTCAAAAGAAACTTTTTCTTTTTCAGTCAAGATGTTCTATTTCATCTAAGTCTATGTTATTAACATTACATATATTATTTATATAGGTAAACCAAGAATATGAACCTTTGAAATGTAATGACTTTGCTAATAAAAACGCATCATCTAGTAATTCGTTATCAGTTGATGAAAAATAACAACATATCAATGATATTGTACATATTGTATATAATTGTGTCTATGTCTTCTCTGTACCTATGGCATTTGGTGATGAGAATAAAGATTATATATAATGATAAAAAAAAATTTTAATGCACCAATAATACAATATTTAAGTTTCATACATTGTATTACATACATGTACAGTTATTATATTTTAGAACACATTATATAACAAAGTATGCACTGACTGAAATTATGGTCAGCTTGTAGTCATCTTTTCTCAATAGATATACAATTTTTGGGGTTTTTTTTCAGGGAAGCCACTTTATGTATGACCCCTGTACATTTGTAGCTAATGAAGTAAATCTGTTATTTCTTTCAGGGATTGACAGTTCCTGTTGTATTGATGACTGATGACCAAACCCTTCTTTACATTTATCTTTTATGAAAGTCATCAGTTCTTTTAACATTATCTACGACATGGTTAGAAATGTAGACATTTGATATGATTTGTCTCATTGTGCAGTTTTAGTTTCATTCCTTCACTTAATACAAATAAAGATAAACTAGAGGCTTACATGGGACTGTATTTATGACCTGGGACCTAGTACCTGTTAGTATATATTACATGTTGATTGTCTATGACATTTTGTCTCTTTACAGTCTATTTCAACACTTAAGATCCTGTATACCTTGTCATTTTATTTGTACAAGATTGAATCTACCTAGAACAAAGATGTTTATACATCGTATAATTTCATTTTCATTGAAACATAACTGGTAACTATTCAAAAAGGTTTTTTTTCTAAATGTGTTTCTGTAACAGGGGGTGATAAAACCAGGGGCCTACAGACACTGGGTCCTCTATTTGTACCACCTGAACTTTACATCACAATTATCCTTAATTATACATACATGTAATGTAACATACAGTTGCAAGTGCATTCATTATGACAATGATACTTCAAAATATATACAAAAAAATGTATACTGGTTCTAAACAATTAAATGTATGTTAAATTTTGGATCCCATGAACCATTGATTTCCCTAGCTGGTTCGAATGAAAACTATTCTAAGTCTGTTTTTCAATTATATTTACTATATGTTAAATTTTGCAACCCCTGGCAGAGATGACAGAAACTACTGACCTTTCATTAGTGAAAACATGAGCATACATAAAGCAATAAATGAATCACATAATTTATGATGTATGCAATAAATTGTTTTTTATAAACATTTTTTTCAGTTTTGCAGTCTATGTTAAATTTTGGACCCAATAGACCCTTGCGTTTTTATAGTAACTTCAAATCTCTCTCAATACAATACAAATTGAAATAACAGATTTTTCTTATCTGAACTATAGATGGGTCACACATAAAGCAGGTTATTTGTAATATTATATCATAATTATGACTACTTTTCTACACTTTAACAGTTCTGTTCAAAATGAAACGTTGCAACTAATTTTTTGTAAAAACCTGAAAAATAAAGTATGAAAGTTAATAATAGTCTAATTTTTACACAAGTTAATGACTCTTTCCTAAATTCTATGTACACAGCAACTTAAAAGCAACAAAAAAAAACCCAAAACCAACTTGACCCCATTACATAGAGAATGTGGAAAAAACTAAAGTAATACTAATACACCAATATCAAAAAGTAAAAACATCTGCATTTTAATAATAAATAACATGTGAGTTATACATGTAGTGAAAAAAGTTCTTTAAGCTTGATAAAAACAAATTCCTCAGAGAAGAACTTCCAACAAAACAACAAATGTATTTCTTAACACAACACTGTAAACATGATCAGTTTTATACCTGCTTACACTTGGTCATAGATATTGTACCATCACAAAGTACTTTTATATAGCCTAAGGTGAAGCTAAAGGTTGTACAGAAGTTCTGAAAAAGAGGGAGGGGGGGGGGTACAATCTCCAACACAAAGCACTTTTATATAGTCTAAGGTGAAGATAAAGGCTGTACAGAAGTTCTGAAAGGGGGGGGGGAACAATCTCCACCACAAAATACTTTTATATAGCCTAAGGTGAAGATAAAAGCTGTACAGAAGTTCTGAAGGGGAGTACAATCTCCACCACAAAGCACTTTTATATAGCCTAAGGTGAAGATAAAAGCTGTACAGAAGTTCTGAAGGGGGTACAATCTCAATGCCTATGGGTAGATACAAATATAATTCTATCCTCAGCTTCAAAACAAAAACTTATTTTAAGTGGATTTTCCTGTTCTTTTTGTAACATAATCATAACATTTTTGTAATTCCTGACAAAAATATCACAGCTCAGGTGAAAATTTTGGTGAATTTTGACGAAGTGTAGGGAGATTGGGTTGTCAGATAGAAAAAACAGATCTAGTTAAGACCATCCATTCTTAGTTTGAGCTAATATGGTTGAGTGATTTTAGAGAAGACAATTATTACATGAGCCAACTTCTCATGTATGTATGACACTGTATGTGATCATATAAACTCACAGTTATTTTGAACATAAATATGAAGTGAAAAGTGGACTAACATATTTACACACATATTTATATATATATATATACATGTATATTAATTCTGGTACCATAATATTTATATGCAGGTTCTTGTTTTTTTTTAAATCACATCTAGGTACATAGATGTCTTTCATATTTTGTATAACAAAGTCAAAGACAAACAATTATGAAGCTTAAACAAACACAAAACACTAATGATGATCCACACAAAACACAAATGATGATCCACACAAAACACAAATGATGATCCACACAAAACACATCAATATATTTAATGGTTTTTATTTCACTAGTTTTGTGTTTACTTTTGTGGTGTTGAAGACATTTAATACTGGTATATTGTTATATACAAATATAATAACGTAAGTTTTGGAGGTCGAGACTGACATCATCAATAGTATCACAGTGAGTATGATAGGATGAAATTACGATAAAGATATATAAAATATAAACAGAGATTTATACATGACCTTTAGTTTACTTCCTGTGAATTGTGAAAAGTCAGAAGTATTTTTCGTGAACCGTGATGAGACCATGGGGTGAAATAATGGCTAGTTTACTTCCGTTCTTTACACATATGCCACTATCATATTAATGCTAAGTATATGATAAAATGTAGTAATACATGTATTTATCCTGCAATGACAGCATTTACCGACCAATATAGCCTGCCCAATATATTTTTTGATATTGGTCAGTTATAAATAGAATAAAATTTTATATTTGGCAAACTCATCGGGGCACATTGGGGGATATTGTTTTCAAATACATACACAAAATTATTTCAAATACTTTTATCATCGTCCAGTAAACGTTTATTTACGATTTAAAATTGCAGGATAAATACAATACATGTGCACTGTCAAAGCATATAGGTAAATATGTGTATTCGGCAAAGCCTCGCCTTTTCCCCCGTTTCTAAGCCTCATACACATATTACCTGTATGCTTCGACAGTGCACAAGTATTGTATATGTATTAACATTATGATATTGCACTTAATACAACAACAAGAAAAATCAAAATAAATATTTCAATATAAATACATGTATGTTCTCAACTATAGGTTGACAATATAGTCCAAACTGTCATGGACAACACTTTGAGAAAAAAATTAGTTTATACCTCGTAATTTTAATTTTCACTTAAAATGTCAATTTTGCCACTTATTGTGAATTCAAAAGGCATGCAACGAATAAAGAATGTCATTTTAACTTCTAAGATTAACACTTCAATTCTTATATCAATAACAAATCAGTTTAATATAAAAGTGAATCCAGGAGGGCACTGTAAACACATGTAATTCCTAGTATAACAGGATATTTCTAATATTATCATCTATATAAGTCATACTATAACAGACAAGTCCTGTCATATATTACATAATAACTAATCATAATTCAATAATTTAGTATAATATAGAAACAAGACAAAATTATTGTATAAAATCTGTTTTCTTGGGTAAACTGATACTTTCTAAAGATGGATTAATGATTGGAACATATTTATATGGCATTATTTCAAACATATGATGATTCAGCATTACACAAGTCAATATTATAAGTAGAGTAACTATATACAAAATGTACACAACAGAAACAATAACTGTTCACAAATCTTTAATACCACACCTGACACCATGTTTCACTCAGTTAAAGGCATTATACACAACAAAATCTATGAATTTTTTCACCGTCTGTATTTACTGCATGTGCACTAACGTGTACAATTACATACAAAAAAGTGTGTATTTGAATCACATGATATTTGAATCACATGATAAATAAATCGGAGGCCCACTTGTGTTTATTCTAATGAACAAAAAGCAATATTGACACACACATATAAGAAATTATGCATATTAATTAGCCGCTCTTTAAATGAAGTAATATACAGTCAAACCTGCCCATGCAGTCACCTGTATTAAAAGGTCACCTTTTTTCTTGTCCTGTCATAGAAAATTTTATAT
>MJUT01033864.1:296666-307762 GCA_002080005.1 Gigantidas platifrons
GCCCTGGCAGCCATGTTGGATTTCCGATCAGCGCCAAAAACAAAAATCTTGTATATGACCATCTAATGAACATTTCTGCCAAGATTGGTTCAAATCTGTTGCGTGGTTTCAGAAAAAAAGATGAAAATGTGAAATTCCCATAGGGTCCAATGTTAAACTAAGTCGAGTCATGGCGGCCATCTTGGATATGCAATCGGCACAAAAATAAAATAACAAATTTAGTAGAGAACCATCCAATCATCATTTCTGTAATGTTACAATTCCATCGGCTAAGTAGTTTCTGACAAGAAGATTTTCAAAGTTTCAACCAATCAGAACACATTATTGGCCCTGGCAGCCATGTTGGATTTCCGATCAGCACCAAAATAACAAATTTAGTAGAGGACCTCCCAATGAACATTTCTGCCAAATTTGGTCCAAATCAGTTCAGTGGTTTTATTTTAACTGTATTATACTAAAGTTGACTTTATGTCAATATTTGAGTTATAAACTCTTTCCACAGATTAAATTGGAGTTATCTTTCTTTCCACAGAAAACAGATTTAGAAGATCTTTGAAGGTATTTCCCATAGGGTCAAATGTTAAACTTTCTCCCCCAGTAACGGCCATTTTGGACTTCAGATCAGCACCAAAAACATATTTTTGGTAGAGGACCATCCAAGGAACATTTCTGCAAGAGATCATTTTTACTGACATTGTGGCTTCTGAGAAGAAGATCTTTGAAGGTATTTACCATAGGGTCCAATGTTAAACTTCATCCTGCTGTGGCGGCCATCTTGGATTTTGGATATGCACCAAAAACATAATTTTGGTAGAGGACCACCCAAGGATCCTTCACACCATAAAACAATTCCATTGGCTGTGTGGTTTCTGACAAGAAGATCTTTGAAAATTGAGCCAATCAAAACACATTATTGGCCCTGCCTGCCATGTTGAATTCCTGATCGAAACAAAAAACATAATTTTTATAGAGGACCTCCTGATACACATTCCTGCCAAGTTTGGTTCCATTTGGCTCAGTGGTTTCTGAGGAGAAGATTGAAATGTGAAAAGCTAACGACGGACGCCAAGTGATGGCAATAGCTCACATGACCCTTTGGGTCAGGTGAGCTAAAAAATGGCGTTCCCCTCTCCCAGGTAGACTTAAATGGAACAGCCCTAAGAAACTTGTCATCCTTTGGAAAATGTATATATGAAATAAATTACCACTAAATCTTTCCAAAGGACTTGTTCTTGACATCCATAAGGTCTGTAGGTACAGTATACTTGTAAGTTTCTGATTTCTCTTCTAGTGCCATTATCTCCCCTTATCTACAATTAAAGTCACACTAGGCTTGGTGAATGAGTTGCTGTTTGTAAAAAAAATAATAGGTAAAATAGGTACAATTTATATAGGCCAGATAGATAAATGTTTAATAGGTATTAATTATGTCGGTTAAAATTTCAACAGAGCTTATGTTTGTATGTTGTTTAACCATGCCGACTCTAAATAAAACTTATTTATTTATTTATATATTTATTTAGTATGGCAATTATAAAATATGGCCTTAAAGCGATTAAAGCCGGCTAAATTACAAAAACTATTAAAGTCAGTTTATTATAAAATAATTAATGTCAGTTGACAACCATTTACTGTCTCCTACTTTGTTTATAAAGCTCATCTTTTTAGGTTTTTTTTTACATACATGTCCTTATTTTAGTTTCATTATGTTGTTTGATATTTTTTCAGGCTGTTTACATTCAATTTTATTGTCTGTTACTTGTTTCTAATAGAAATAATTACAGTGTAATACAATGAACATACATGTATTTGTTGTCTTAAATAGCAATACTATAAACATTAGAATTGAAGAACATATAAATAGTTAACACACAAATTGGGATGTCTCAATGGCATTACCAAAACAGGTTCTTAAGAAATTTACTTTTAACATTTTCCCTCTGTGAAGTTTTTGATCTCAAGGACTCTGCACTACATAGACCCTGGAGTCTTCATTGTGTAAGCTTGAATCTGTAGTACATTTCCATTGTTGGTTCTCAAGAATACAATTTTTAAAGCTTTTTTCTACTGCAGCTGCACAACAGATATTGTAGCATTTTCAAAAATTTGTATATACTGAAAAGAGATTGCTTTTAAAGATTCAATTAATTTCCCCCTTCGGCCAAATACTATTTTCTTCCCATGGGGGTCATCTGCATAAATTTGAATCTCCTATTCTCATGGAATAAGTTTGGCTTCATTTGGTTGAGCAGTTTTTCAGAAGAATTAAATGCGAAAAAAAACGACGGACAACAAACCCCAAAAGCTGTCTAAAGCTCACTTTGCATTTAGCAAGATAAGCTAAAAAAAACAAACTAAAAAGTTCTTAAAAATACAAACTGTTGCAACAAAGTGTGTGTAATGGTATATTGATCAAAACTTATGGATGATAATTGACAAGAAATAAAGTGGTTAAAAAAAATAAACCTCTTCTTCCTTTAACTGTACACAAAATTCCTCATTTCCAGGGCACATAACTGGACTTTTGTTCTGTAGATTGTATAATAATTCGTTAAGACATGATTCACACATGCGATGTCCACATTGAGTCATCACAGCATCTCTCATTACATTTGTACATACAAGGCATTGATGTTTCTGTGACAGGTTCACAAACTCAGGTTTACCCGGGGGAGTTTGTAAGGAAGATGGTATATTTGACTGTAGTGATAGCAAATTCAGAGATTTTGCCATTCTGAATTTTTATTGTAATAAACAAAATCTGAAGAAAAAATAAAATAAATAGATTATACACAAATGTATGGGTGAAAATTTTAATTTAGACACTTGAAAATTTGTACTTATAAAATAGGTTTATGGTTACAGTTTAGTGTTTATTGTCATTTTCATCAAATTTTCAACTATAGACTACACCAGACATAGCAAACTTGTCAGTGAAACCCTAATTATGGATAGGTGTCTGAAAACATTAACACATGAGGTGGATAATGATGCTGGAACCCACCTCTGTGTAAGTCTTTGGTTTTATAAGATAATCAATGTCAATAACTTATTATCTATAAGTCTGGTGAACACATTACATTTCATCACATAGCATTTTGTATCTATATGTATTATATATACCATGGATCTTACGAATTAACTTATTTAAACCAACGAATCCAAAGGATGAGTTGGTTTAAATAAGTTCATGAGTAAGATACTGTACATGGTATGTATGGTTTTTAATAGAAATTACATTATTGACAGATATATGACATCAAAATCATGGAATAACATCAAGATCTTCATGTTAGACCATGGTTTGTAAAAGTTCACTATTTTTAAGTTGATTACTGCATAAAAACATCAAAGGAAAAATGCATATTTATGTTACAAATATTTGATACAACTGTAGAAATATCTGTAAAACTGTCAGTTACTAGGATATATATAATATTATGGTATAATTACCTGTCAGATTTCTTTGATTACTTTCAAACAACTTTTTATTTCTACCCCCAGCTATCATTAAAAAAACTGGAAACCTTAAAAAAAATGTAGAATACATTGTACATTTGTATTTCAATATCTAGCATATACAAATGAATCTAAAACTATAATTATTATACATTTTACTATAAAACATCAATTAAATTTTTTTTAGACACTGCAGATTTTAAAAAGAAACGGGTAGTTAATCTGAAAACTACAAGTTCACATGAGCCTGGTAAAGAAGTTTCCTTGAACCATGGTAAGAATGTTACATTTTGATCTCACTGGACTTGAATTCAATGGATGCTGCTGCATCATGTAAAATACAATAATACTTCCATTCCTAGTTCTAATACTTCCATTCCTAGTTCTAAAGATTTTTGAAAATGTTCACATGGCAGTCTTGAAAACCATATGTATGTACCCTTATATCCTAAATTGGTGCAAACTTGAATCTACATTTTTTTTATTATTAAAAAGAGCTGTGAGTGTTATTGAACAGATTTTTAGAAGAAAATTTAACATTACTGTAAAAAAAAACTCACAATTTATTATAAGTTAATGAGGCATGGATAATCTTAATATCAACAGAAATCACCATATAAATGTGTAAGAGGTTTCTTAAATAGTTAAAACACAATGAACAAGAACTGAGGATCTTTTACAACAGTAATGTCTATATTATTCTAATCTATGTTGTACATTTCTTTTTTATTTCAATACAATATTTACATTTAATACTGTAGTAACAATCAAGGCATGATATTTCATTGTTGTCAGTTTCAGTCATCAACTAATCACAAAGATAAGCTGGGTCTGAAAGACAGAAATGTACCATAATGCATATATACATTTGTAGGGACAGAATATGTAAAGGGAAGTAATCCTGTTTAATTTGCCGCCAAATGTACAGAACTTTTCTTGATTTGTCGATATCAAAATGACAGTGGGTGGGGTCTTTATTACATGTACATACATGTATGTACATGCTTTTATGAAGAATACATTGTTTTCCAAACATCCAAAGTTACATTTACATAATTATGAATAGTTAAAGCTTGCGTAATAAACATTCTCTGACCACGTTGAAGCTGAAGCGAAAAACGAACTAGAATCGAAGCGAACAAAGGAAAGATATCGGAAAGAGTTCCCTATGGCACCCCACCCAAAAATAGAATAATTACCCAAACCCTAACCCTTTATGATCAAAATCATTAAATTAATATGCCAGTGTTCGAAATTAGAGGTCGTCCGATCGTCAAAACCAACCTAACATTGATCAGGACGACCTGAATTCCCAGAATAGTCGCCCAACTGACGACCAAATATTTTCTGTCAGTCAGGGCTCACGTTGGAGGGTGTATTCTATCGTATCCGTTATACGTATTTTGAAAGCGATTTTCTTGTAAAGTAATCCATTGCGGTTTATACAAACTTTAATTTCGTTCATTAGAGCTTATGTTTATATATGCCCGACTAAAATAAAACTATTTGTATTTATTTTTCGTAAACAAACAACAATGGCGCCATTTTGGAAAGGGGACGCAATGCAGTACTGTGCTACAGGAAATGTTGACCGAACTTTTTTGTTCGAAGCTACTTCCAACAAAACGAACCTTTGATTTATTTTTTTCTCATTTCTGTGACATAAAATCATAGTTCTCATATCAAATATGTTCATATATGCGAAGATTGGCAATCCAAAATTCGTTGAAATGCACGGGACGCTTCCGGATATTTATCCATCTGCATTGGTATTTCATACTCGTTACCGGGTTAATATTACGATCTATCGTTTATTTACATCCAGACATGTGAAAACGTAGATACGATAACGTAACCCTCATTCCGCTTGTGCTCCATTTAGGGTTACAAATCGATCCCATTCAACATATGGGAGCAGTGCCCGGAGTGATTCACACCGGGCGGTTTTTTGTCCTAATTCCGTTGTAAGTGGTTGGAAAAATTAACGGGGGTGAAAGATAAATATATTTAGGTAAACCTTGAGGTGTTAAATAATCGCTGCAGCAATCCATGGTAGACTTATATCCATCTGAAAATTTGAATGCATGAAATCTTTTTTCTGTCCGACATTTTGTTTACAAGTTGCTAGTTCACGCACACTTGCCTCGTTTTTGAGATATCCTTATTTGGATCAATTTTATAGTAAATTCGACTTTTTCGTAGTAACACTTTTCCATATTTGGCATATATGCCAATATGGATAGGCTCCGCCCATCACGAGAGTCTACGTAGGGTGTTATGGAGGACAAGTAACAATTTTCAAATACGAAACCGGTCTTGAAGATAGAAACAGGGATTGTAACACTTATTTCGTATCACCATTACTTAAAAATTGTTGGGAATAATAAGATATGACCAGATATGCAAAAAGAAAGTTGAAATATTCACGGAACGAAAATTTTAATTTGCTCCCATACGTTGAATGAGATCGATTCGTAACCCTAAATGGAGCACAAGCGGAATGAGGGTTACGTTATCGTATCTAGTGAAAACGTTAATGCATATCCAATTAAAAAATAGACTTTGAACTACAGTAGCTTTACTCCATTGTTGCAATCTGATTTGAGGTCCAGCAAATGATAATTACAGCCTTTACCATCTTCAGTTTTTGACTGACAGTGGCAATTTACGTTTGTGCTATATTTTCATTCCCAAGCTATATAGTTGGACCATTGAGCAAATTGACAGAGACATCGTTCTTCTGCTAAAGATTGCACAAATATTAGTTATTACAATTTGTGTGGTATTTGATCACAGCACAGTGATATTTATTTCAATAGGAAAAGGGGGGGGGGACATGTAAAAAATCACTTGTATGCAAGACTCAAATAGTCAAGGTAGACAGAAATAAAAATGTGACATTGAATGGATGTCCTTAAGGTAGTTATGAATAAAAAAAAAAAGCCCAGAACAAATAAGTTCAGACAGCTTTTTAACTATTTACTATATTTGGGCAGGTAACTTCAGAATGTGATGAATCTGAAGAGGCTGTGAATATGGAAATTGTAAAGGAACTTAAATCTGAAAAAAAAAAAAAATAAATAAACAACTGATTTAATTATTTTTAAAAACAAACAAGTGCTGTATGGACAAAATGTCCGTCGTTACTAAAAAGTCAAATGTACTTCTTAAGGAACTAAAACTTGAATTGATGGGTGTTTTTCAACATTGATCTGACTCCCACTGTAAAACCAAAAGCCATTCTTTTCAAGGAGTGAACCACCTTTTTCAAACCAAAAAGTAGGCCTCAGGAAACACCCAGAATGCAGGATTTTGCACTATTTATCCCCAGAGCTTCTGGGGCCCTTGAGCGGGTCCCAGACCCCGGTCGTAATGACCAACTCGCAATGCGAGGTGGGAAGAGTCTCTCTGCAACCTTTTTCGGCAACCTGATTTTTTCCCCTACTTGCCCTTGTGACAACCTCCCTTATTTCTTAGTTTCTAACACTGATATGCTTATTATTAAATATTCAAATTCCATAGATTTTTGGGTGGGGGTGCCATCAGGAACTCTTACTATGTACTGTAGTTCTCATTTTGTTTTAATTCTAAAAGCATCCAATACAATTTTTATGGACTATAATTCACAGGTCGCACCTGCTCTAAATAATTTAGTCTTATATGAAATATATGGAGAAATTGTTGATATAAATCATGAACAAGGAAGGTAAAACAAAAAGATTAACCTTGTGATGCCTGTGATGGGGGCGGATACAACACGTCTATTCTCTAGTTTAGAGGTCGCACTTAACCTGCCTGTTATGAATGCATTTCTAGTCTGTATTTATCAAATTAAACTTGTTTAAGGTTCTGCTAAAGTCAAAATTTGTGGTCCGAGATGCATTTATAAAATTTATCAATTGTGTTCTTATTGCTTAATATGCAGACTTGAAATTTGGTCTATGCATAGAAAACCACTCAAGGTTTACTTTGCTTCAATTGGTGTTCTCACCTTACAACTTCCAAATACACTTTTTTGATTAAAAATAAGAAAAATACACTTTTCAATGACCAATTTTTTCAAAAAATCTAGCTCTCATATGGAAGAGTTGTCAGTCATTTGAGTTTCAACCCCAAAGATCATATGTAGTGCAAGCTATCATTTAAAACTTATTTCTGTTAAGCCTTTTGTCCAAAAATGTCAAGTGTTTGCAATCTTACAACACGGGATGGACGCCGCCATTTTGCAAATTGTAGGGGACTCGAACTTAGGTGATTTTTGAGAATATGGCAGTTCTGATCTTCCTTTAGTTTATGTTATATGAAAATATATTCATTTACGAGTATGTATTTTACAATGACACCAAACCTAATTACCATTAACAATGTTTAATAATAAGCTGAATCTTCGTACCCCCTCCAATCTTTGAAATCGAAAGTAAAATGTAAACCATTCCGGGTACAGGTCAACTCGTACCTTTACCAACTCGTACCCTACCAACTCGTACCCAATTTTTACCAGTACGAGTTGACATGGAACCAATTATTCCGCATTTGCGTATTAGATTTTTTAGATTAGATTTTTTTTATTTTCGAATTATCGGCCCATATGAGCATTACAATCAATATCAAATAAAGTTAATAATACAATAACAATAATCAATAATATTAAAGAAAATATAAGGCAGTACACAGTATTGAAAATGATTCTGATTAAGTAATACTGTTACTGGGCTCGGCTGTAACTCCGATTGTACTGCAACCGTGAGTATTTTGGATTGTAGGGATGAGTAATAAGGCAAAGTGTGACACTTTTTAGGAAGATCTTAAAGATTTGTAGAGATATATTGGAAATATGGTGTCACTAGATTCTCCGATGATCATACCATGTGTTTTTCTATTTTAAGAGTACTAACACACGTGACCCCCTGTTGATGTTATGACAGAATGTGGGGTGCAGTAGGGTTTTTATCCGATTTTAACGATATTTCACAATGCAATTCGATAAAAATTAATACGAAGGATTGGTACGACGTTCTTTAATGATGGTGAAAAAATCAGACGAAAATTCGCGAGCGATCGCACTAAATGAGACAGTTGGCGAGAATTGCTTCTTGGCGAGAACTACTCCCCGACCAGTACAGTGTTGGAATTCCCACTGAGCTTTGTAAATAAAAGAAACATAATGCATATATATATATATAAATCAGTGCAAACAATGTGCATCTGAGAACAATGGGAGACTCCACATTTCAAACCATCTTTTCTCGCATTTGAAAGTTTTCATATATTATATTGTTGTAGGAAAACCGGATATTTATCATATCCCAAACCGGATGTGACTTTGTATGTTGTGTAACCGGGAGCAGGGCAGTTATACCAAGTACCTTGAAGTGTAAAGACGTTCTTCTACTCCAAGGGCCTGACTTTCTGCCAGACCAGTGGACTCTGACGAATACTGCCACACCTGTAGCTACCTCATATTAAGGTAACATACTTATTGTATAGTAAATACAACATTGGTGTCAGAAGTGGTTGTAAATGTACGAACTATCTTGGACATTTACCTGTGATTGTCAAATTTCGGCGGGAGATTTGAATTACGTATTTCGACAACAATTGTTTGAAGCTTTGATTAAAGTATAAAAAGGATGTGCTTAAGTATATTTTGAGTATTTTTGTCAGATATTCTGACTTCCGATCCGAATTACTCAAATTATTGCGAATTTTGCACACATTTTTCAACTTGATAAAATTTTATTAGCAAGTTAAATACAACATTGACAAAAGTCAGAAATTCTGACTTGCCTAAACCAATACTGATTTACATTTATTTTGTAAACCGAAATCGATATTTACTGTATTTTCTAACACATTAAGATACTCAGCAATAATCATGTCACTTAAACCTATAAACATCAACACAGCAAACTTTACCACACTTAAATCTATCAAGGGTTTTGGTGATACAAAAGTACAGGCAATATTGACAAAACGTGATGAAAAAGGGGTATTAACTATGGAGGATATAGATGATATTTCAGAAATTCCAAAATCTATATGGATCCAACTATTAGAGAACAAGGTAATTACCCTAGGTGATCAAAAATTTACAGAAGAAGGAGATCAAATGGATAATTTAACCATGAAAAGATCAATTGAGATAATGAAAGAGAGGATAGATGATCAAGATAAGGCGAGAATGGAATTAATTGATGGGTTTCAAAAAGAATTGGACTCAGTCAAGAAAAACGCACAACAGATTATTGAGAAAGAAAGGCTCCAATTTGAGATGGAAAAGAAACAACTTGAAGAAGTAATGGAAAAAGAAATTAGATACATTAAAGAAACTTTTGAAACAAAAGAGATGGAGATGAGAGAATATATGAAAAAATTGGAAGAAGAAACAAAACAAAGAGAATCTATAGCCAAACTTGAAAGAGTTATTGCTGAAAAGGAGGAAAAAAAGGTTGTCATTCCTGTCACGAAGTATAAGACACACAGAATCGATGATGCTTCTCTAGAGAAATATATCGGACCACCTCCACCCAAGATGTCAGTATATGATGGAAAAAATAACTGGAGACCCTATTTTCTACAATTTTCAACAATAGGTGACGGGTATAAATGGTCGGATGAGCAAAGGTTGTATAAGCTGATTGAATGGTTAAGGGACAAATCACTGAAATTTTTCAGCTCCAACACTACACATGTACAAAAAAATTACAACCTACTATGTAAGAAAATGGATGAACGATTTGGAAAAAAGGAGTTACCGAGCATAATACGCCGACAACTACAAGATTTGAAACAAGAATCTGAAGAACCTATAGAAGAATTTGCAGAACGAGCACAAGAGTTGGCGAGAGATGGTTATCCGGATACCCCAGATAAAGTAATACAAACATTAGCTACAGATTCTTTTCTGAAAGGATGTTATGATAAACGTGCAGCATTAACGGCCATGGATAAAAATCCAGAAAATCTGGATGAGGCAGTCCAATGGGTAAAAGGTGCTATTGCTAACCAAAGAGTAATAAAGAGGGTAAGTTTTTTAGAAAGTGCCAATCAAGCAGAACCAACAGTATGGGCTATTTATAGAAATACAGACCAGGAACAAACATTCAGCACAAATTTTGAAAGAAGATTAAAGAAAACAGAAGATGATCTACAAGAGACGAAAGCGATGGTACGAAAAATACTTAATGCCTTGACACCAAGAGAAAGACCAAAATCACCACAAAGAGCTATATCTCCTCAAAGAGACCAATCAAGAAGCCCAACCAGGACATACAGTTGCTATAATTGTGGAGATGAAGGACACTTCATCAGAGATTGTCCACATAAGAGAGTAATGTCACCAAACAGAAGTAGGTCACCTTCACCCAGATCTTTAAACTTCTCCGGGTCAAGGACGTAGGCCGATCCTTGACTAATCCTTCAAGTACAGGCCAACCACCACTGATAATGAATATTAAAGAAACACAGTATAAAGTCAAAGAAATATCACTATACAGGGATGGTTTAACAGCTAAAACTTTGGTGATTCCTGTAAAAATCAATGGACATAAATTAATGGGACTAATAGATAGTGCAGCACAAGTATCGGTAATCAATAATTCTCTATTGAAACAGCTGGGTCCATCAGTTAAACTTAA
>MJUT01033864.1:329156-359626 GCA_002080005.1 Gigantidas platifrons
TATCATTACCATACCAGTGAAGAGGCCTTTAGATGTTTGAGATTTAATATGATCAAAAAGATGAATAAGGCAGGTATCGGTGGAATAAGCGCTTCTGAAACCAGATTGAAGTTCATATAGCAAGTTGTTTTTTTACTAAATATGATTCTAGGTGCTTATATACTGCTTTTTCTAAAAAATTTTGATATAATACACAGTATACTTATTGGTCTATAATTTCCAACCTCTGTTCTATTGTCTTTCTTAAATAATGGTTTGACCCGTGCTGATTTTAATTGATCGGGAACTATACCACTTGTTATTGATAAATTTACAATGAAATTGATGGGCTTTGTTAGTGTTGTAGCCGCATCTTTGACGAACCTTGCTGGAATGTCGTCTAACCCTGTGCTTTTAAATGAATTAAGATGACACAATTCCTTATATATAAATTGCTCGGACACAGGACTTATTTCAAGTTGTAATATATTGATATTAACTCTACTATAAAACTGTTGGAAAAGAGTAGAGGCTACGTGGAATATATTTGGAGATGGAGGCAACTTTTCAACAAGTTCGATGCCACGGTTGTGAAACAATTATTGAAAATGTTTGCGATGTCATTTATATTATGACAATTTTGACCATCCACCTTCAGAACAACACAAGCATTGTTTTTTTGTTTTGAACTATAACCTGAAGTTTTCAGCTGTTCCCATAATCTTTTCGGAGCGTTTTTGTTTTCTTCAATTTCATTTATGACGTATTCTTCTTTAGCCTTTTTTACATTTCTTTGTACCAAATTTCGCAATTTACAGTAATCCAAATATACATTTTTACTACCTGTTTTTTTATACGATATTAAATATTGATCTCGTTTTCTAATATTATCTAAAATTTCTGAAGTCATCCATGGTTTGGAATTCTGTTTAATTTTTATTTTTTTATATGGAGCTATAGAATTTAAAGTTGATTGAAATAATTTTCGAAATATTTCCCATGCTTGATTTACGTTTCTGCATAGGTAGAGTTACGACCAGTCAGTTTGTTCAAGTTTTTCTATAAAGGCTTCTTGTGAATAATGTTTTAATGATCGTATACGTACAGTACTCTGCTTACCTGTGTGTTCTCTAGTTGTTTTTCTAGTGCAAACAATGGCAAAATGGTCACTAATTCCAACTTCAATGACACCGGATTGGGAAATCTTTTCACTAGTATTACATAAAATATGGTCTATTAATGAACTACTGGATGATGAAATTCGCGTTGGTTTGGAAATTAATTGTTCCAATGCATACATGTTAAGGATATTCGAGTATTTTTTGTATATATCAGAATTTTTGTTTTTCATACAAATATTAAAATCGTCAAGAATTATGATTTCACACTCCGGTCTTATTTTGTTCAGAATAAGGTCAAACAGTTCCAGAAAATTGTTTTGCTTTGTTGGCCTATAGCAAGTTCCTACTATTATAGGTTTGGATTTAGGTAATAACAACTCTATCCATATAGATTCTAGCTCATCGACTGAGATGTCTTGTACTAAAGTAAAAGATTCTTGACAATGCAGTGTTATTATTATTGTTATTATTTTTTTGCCATGTAAAGACATATTCTTATATACAGTCCGACAAAAGTTAAGCACCACCTGACTTGTTTCAATAATATCTTTTCTAATAATGAACTTATTTCAAATCCGTTTGCTGTTTTCGTTACCTGTACATACATACTTACTTACAGGCTGTGAAACAGGTTATTGATCGATTTTTATTTATGTGTATATGACAGGGTGTGTAAAGTGCCACATGTACTTTTCAACATTTGTGTTTGCGAACGAAAGCTGATTTTTTTGTGTAGAGTTTTAAGTTTAATTTTCTATTGGTTTGGCATGGTGCGGCAAAAATTAACCATGCCAGAAAGGTGGCAAACTGTTGGCATGCATAACGGTGGTTTTAGCCATAGAAGGGTGGCAGACCACTTCAGGGTTAACCATTCCATCATTGTACGACTGATGCAGCGTTTTCTTCAAACGGGGAATGTTACTGACCGTCCACGTGCAGGTAGACCTCGCAAACGACGCCGAGAGAGGACCGGCTCATATCCAGACGGACGCGGCAACGGCCATTCAGTACAGCTGGTAATTTAGTGTTTGGAGGCCACATTAGCACACGCACTGTAATCAGACGCCTCCACCATCAGGGAATGGGAGCGCGACGACCCATAAAACGTCCCCAGTTGACATTACGTCATCGCCATGCTCGATTTGACTGGTCACGTGACCTTTTGGGGTGGACTATTCGCACATGGAGACGGGTCCACTGGTCTGATGAAAGTATTTTTTTGTTACGCCCTACCGACGGTCGTGCAAGGGTTTGGCGCCAACGAAACACTTCATTTCAGGACAACCCCATTTTGGGCACAACTGCTTTTGGGGGTGGGGGTGTAACTGTCTGGGGTTGTTTTTCCTTTGACTGTAAGTTGGACTTGTACGTTCTTGATGGTAATCTGACAGGCCAAAAATACCGTGACAATGTGCTCGCTCCACGCGTAGTCCCCCATTTCGACAATCATGCGTTGGCTGACAGGCCAATGTTCATGGACGACAACGCTAGGCCACATAGAGCCCGAATTGTACAACATTTTTTACAGCAAGAGGCTGTTCAGACAATTCCATGGCCTGCGATGTCGCCAGACATGAACCCTATAGAGCATGTATGGGAGTTTATTGGCCGAAAAATTAACCAACGCAATCCAAAATGTCAAAATATTGACGAATTAAGAACTGCTATCTTACAGGAGTGGCAACAGTTCCCCCAAGAACGGCTTAGGCGTCTTGTGCGAAGCATGACGATGCGTGTTACAGAACTTCACAATAAACGCGGTGGATATACTCGTTATTGATTTTTATGCCTTACACATACGAACAATAGATGCATTTAAAAGTTCTTAAAATCTGAAGACTCTGCATTTTAATGCAATGTTAAAAACTTCCATCAAAGACAAACTGGTTTTACGTTTTTCCAGCGCCTGTTCTGTTGAACCCCATTTTTGCCACGTCATACAGGATGATAAATACTTCGTGGATTGGTAATTTTAGAGCCCTTGGTGTAGTCTTTTAAGAAGTGTAAGAAAAATGGTGATATCTATTTTATTGTTTTAACAGTATTGATATAAAATAATATATCGACAAAAATATAGGGTGGTTCTTAACTTTTGTCGTATATTTCGTATAGTGTTGATTATATAAACTCGTTTTTTCTTTGTTCTATACAGAAATATTTGTATTGCCCGGGCGACACTTTCATGGGGTGTCACTTTTGCGTCTGTTTAAGTCTGTATAGGCTGTTTTGAAATAAAAGTGGTTCACTACTCACACTACCTTTTCGATTTCGAATAACTTAAACTATGGCTTGTGCATTTAGGCGATTGTTATATTGTTATATTGGCCGAACAATAATCATTATCCAGTGATGTATTCATGGCTGTTTTCTGGTTTATCATTGTTGATAATGTGAACCCTGTGAACCAACAGTAATAAGTAATAAATTTTGAAGATAATCAAGTGATTGGCCATTGAGTGACTATGTTATAGAATAATGAAAGTTTTCTTCTTTTTTTTTCACGCCTATTACTGAAAGTTTTCCCAGCCCGTTTCCTTATAGATAGACAGTAAGCTTGCAAACGACGTTAAATCTGTTACTATACCAGTACGTGAGTCTTTAAGTTGAATTTCTTCAAGCCGTTCTGAGTCGGCGAGAGTGCAATTATCCCAAACCCCTCCTGCATATTCTAATAGTGGACAGTAAAAGTTATACACATAGTTTGAAGGAGAACTGCCACTTGTTCCGATGTTTGTTTTGTTTTGTTTTGTTTTGTTTTGTTTTTTTTTTCAATAATGGTATTTATGTGATTTAGCCACTTTCAGTATTCACTTAAAGTAATATCTAAGCGCTAATGACATTTTACCAGATAAATTCTAGTATTTACTATCAAAAAGAACAAACCATGCTGTATTTTTCTAATACTAAATTAGATAATGTCAGTTTTAGTAAATAAGGGTAATAACAAAATTACCGAACTCCGAACAATCTTCCAAAGGGAAAGTCAAAACTCATAAGTATATAAACAGACAAAATCAGTCAACAACCGGAAAACTGGGAAAACCGTAATGATCCTGACTTGGTATAGGCATTCCCAAAGAAATGATGGGTTGAATCAGATTTTAAGGCGCCAAACCCTCCGCTTTCATTACGGTTCAAAGGTTCCGGCTGTCACTATTTATAACAATACTGGAACAAAATAGGTAAAATAGTAGTCAACGCAGTACCAAATTCAGTGAGGAGGGTGGAACATCTATCGTGAACCATCTCCATCAACAACCGTTTTTGTAAGGTTAAGTTTGACTAACAACTGCTTGAACCATTCTGAAATATTTTTAAGTCAGTATTTACCATGTTGCACAATCTATTCAATTCACATACGATTTTCCCCTATGGATGGAACCTTGGGGAACTTCTGCCCTAAGTTCACCTTTCCCAAAATTCGTGTGCTTATCTAAGTCTTTATTTCCTCTGAATTCTAGAAAAATAGAACATTTCTCCAATATGAAGGTGAGGCAAGGCTATATTCAGAGGGCTTAAACAGTTTCGTATAAACTGAGGTTTAGAAATAATAATAAATGTGGAAGACACGTGGTATATATGTTTTGTAAAAGAAATTATATGATTGACATTTAACACTAACAATAGACCATGACTGTGAACCAATGAAATGACAGCCCGTGCAAGTGGGGTTTTTCGCCATTTACCCTCGTGTCTGATGAAAAATGGAAGGTTGGACTTCTTCAGAAAGGAAACGGGACTTAAACTGGATGTTGTACCATGGTATAAGCCCCGTATGAGTATTTGGATTCAACAGTTTTAATGGCTGGCTAATTAAATATGGTACACTATTTATTCAAGATCACACACCATGGTTTTCTAAAAATACATTTTTACTAATAGATTAATAAAAACATCAAGGGAAAATTGCCATTTATGTTACAAACACATTTTTACGTTGTCAAAATACATACTTAACTACAGTATACGAAAACTTACAATTACAACCTGTCTCTTATCTTCCTACAAATGTCCGTTTAAACAATCAAGTTGTGTTTTTGTGCCTCTGCAGCTTAATATATTTCCAGGGATATACTATAGTAAAACAATGTGTAACCTTCACTGAGAATGACACATACAAAGCTGTAAAAGAAAGGAGAAAAACAAATATTATGTCCACGAAATAATACTTTAACTTATAGATTAATGCATGCCATTTTCCATATCAGGACTATTATCATCCCGAGAAACCGATATCGGCCAGAGGGCTTTAGGGATGATAACAGTCCTGATATGGAACTAGAGGCTCAGCACTGAGCTGAGCCCGTATCGCTCACCTTTCATTCTGCTTTGAGAAAACTTAATACAGAACCTTCCATAGGTGCTTCCCACCGAATATCGGTCCATTTGGCCAAGCTGTTTCAGAGTAGAAGCTTTTTAGAAATCGACCAATCAGAAACAAGAATTGCCTGTGACGGCCAAGTTTGTTAATGGATCGGGACAAATTGAGCACTATTTATAGAGGACCTTCCATAGATGCTTCCTATTAAGTTTCGGTTCATTTGGCCAAGTGGTTTCAGAGGAGAAGATTTTTAGAAACCGACCAATCAGAATCAAGAATTGCCTGTGGCAGCCATGTTTGTTATTGAATCGGGACGAAATGAGCAATCGTTATAGAGAACCTTCCAAGGATGCTCCCTACCAAGTTTCGATTCATTTGGCCGTGCGGTTTCAGAGTAAAAGATTTTTTAGATGGCCTGTGGTGGCCATGTTTGTTAACGGATCGGGACGAAATGAGCAATCGTAACAGATTACTTTCCATAGATGCTTCTTATCAAGTTTCGGCTCATTTGGCCAAACGGTTTCAGAGGAGAAGAATCTAAAAAATCAGCCAATCAGAAAGAAGAATCACCTGTGGCGGCCACGTTTGTTAACAGATCGGGACGTAATGAGTAATCTTTATTAATATAGAGGACCTTCCATAGATGCTTCCTACCAAGTTTCGGATCATTTGGACAAGTGGTTTTCAGAGGAGACGATTTTTAGAAATCGACCAATCAGAAAGAAGAATTTCCTGTGGCGGTCATGTTTGTTAACGGATTGGGACGAAATGAGCAATCGTAACAGATGACTTTCCATAGATGCTTCTTATCAAGTTTCGGCTCATTTGGCCAAACGGTTTCAGAGGAGAAGAATCTAAAAAATCAGCCAATCAGAAAGAAGAATCACCTGTGGCGGCCACGTTTGTTAACAGATCGGGACGTAATGAGTAATCTTTATTAATATAGAGGACCTTCCATAGATGCTTCCTACCAAATTTCACTTCATTTGGCTGAGCGGTTTCAGAGGAGATTAAAATGTGAAAAGTTAATGGACGACAGACGACGGACGCCAAGTGATGGCAAAAGCTCACATTGCCTTTGGCAAGGTGAGCTAAAAGGGCATGCATTGTTCTATTTATAAAGAGGCTTGATATCATGTTGTTCTATTTATAAAGAGGCTTGATATCATGTTATCAGCGTTTTTCCCCGATATCTGCCCATGGGATGATATCGCTGTGGCACTTCGGTGTTGACGTATGAGCAAAATTGACGTTATTACTTATAAATATGTGATAAATGACAATAACACATTATCATTATATTATCATCCTTCCCTCCGGCTATATCTACCTGCTGGCTCCATAAACAAAACTCGTATCAAAGTCCGCGTGAGCTGAGCAGGACTTATCAACAGTCAGCAGGAGTTATCACCAAATTCTCCTAACATTTAAACGATAATTCCTGTGAAGATGGCAAAAATAAATAAAGTTCATCTACACCATTAGCTAGTTAACATTATTTTTTAAAACATATATCAAATTAAGAACTGTCGCGTTAGAAATATCAACAAACATCGTCCTACAAAAATGTACTTTACACAATTCTTGATAACCTCTCCTCAGACGTCATAATTTTTTACGTCATAAAGGAGGTTGTGACCGTCATGTTTTCTAAACCGGAACGGCATTGGTAAGCAAAACCTTTAATGAAAATGGGTGACTTTGATGTTTGTAATAAAAAAAAAATGAATATCCCCATTAAAGGGAAAATCCAACAATCTTAACATTTATATAAATCTGTAAAAATGAATGGTATATTTTGCAAACTACTTATGAACTACGGTTTTGGGGGAGCGTATTTTGAATATTTTAAATCGTGTAATTTTTCCCGCGAAAAATACAAATATAGATGTATCCGTGTTTATGGTTGATTTAAGGATGATAAACATGTCAGCTGAATGTGAATATAATTGATACTGAAAAATATCAGCCTGCTCGACAGAATATGAAGTTTGTGACTCGTTCGCTTCGCTCACTCGCCAACAAACTTCATATTCTGGCTCGGCAGGCTGATATTTTCGGTATCAATCAATTCACATCCAGATAACATATACATAAATGCCGAAACTCAATCTACCCTCGCTGCTATACATTCTGAAACTATATCTGTGATAACGGCTTCTTTTAGGACGTTGGATCAACACAGACCGACTTCTATTGGAATAAAACGCGCCCTTGGTTGTTCACTCTCCACGTGATCTTCAATATTCCGCGTTACAGATTGGGATGCTGATATAGACCGGTCTATATGAACATTATTTATCATTATAAGTTGAACACCATTCAAACATTTGCTGTAGTGAATTTAAATTAAGCAATAACAAAGTAGATAACACATAGGAAAACCCAAGACGGGATTGAAACTACATACAGTTATCCTGATTTAAAGTTGGTATTCTGTCTATCCTGATATTGCCCTCCATATCAGTAACTATTATATCATCATAAAAAACGAGCGGCTCAGTGGACTGAGCCTGTGTTGCTCACCTTTCATTCTGCTTTGAGGAAACTTAATACAGAACTTTCCATACATGTAGATGCTTCCTACCAAGTTTCGGTTCATTTGGCTAGGCAGTTTCAGAGGAGAAGATTGTTTAGATATCGACCAATCAGAAACAAGAATTGCCTGTGGTGGCCATGTTTGTTAACCGATCGGGACGAAATGAGCAAACTTCATAGAAGACATTCCATAGATGCTTCCTACCAAGTTTCGGTTTATTTGGCCAAACGGTTTCAGAGGAGGAGATTTAAAAAAATTGGCCAATCAGAAACAAGAATTGACTGTGGTGGCCATGTTTGGTAATGGATCATAACAAAATTTGCACTCGTTAGAGCGGACCAGGGATGGGGTAATCGTAATCTGTAATCGTAATCGATTGTAATGGATTACATTTTCCCTAGTAATCAACAGTAATCTGTAATCGTCAAAATTTTCGATTACATACAAATCGTAATTTAATCGATTACAGTAAAAATGATGATGTAATCATCGATTACATTTCGATTACTTTAGTAAAATAGTTTGATGAAATAGAACCTACTTTAAATGGAAATAAACAACTGCATGTAACTTCAGTTAATGCTCTTTTTTTTTTTACAGGTACAGATAAAATAGAATGTAATTAACATGGAATTAACTATCCTATCTGTGAAATATACAATGCATTTTGTTTTTAGTTACTTTTAAATGCTAGATAAGGGTATTAAAAATACAGTTTGATTCTCAGTAGGATTTAATTTGAAATTTCGTCGCAGATTCATTTTACAAAATAGCTTAGAAAAGAGAAACATTTGATTCATCATAATGTTATGTTTAAGATTAAGAAATGATACAAAGTCCTTTTGACAATGAACTATTGCATTGGAATTCCCAATTAGTAATAGGTACATGTATCCCACTATGACACTAAAAATATATATTTATATTTTAAAAGATTTAAATGGAGAATAAAAAACTCTTATTTAACTGCCTTCTTGTCTTTGATCAGATGACATGCATTGTTTTGATTTCAATTATGTTTATTAATTAAGTGTCAGCTTTACATTATATTGCCCTAGGTTATAGATTGTTCTCCAATGATAGTTTTATAACCTGTAATTAAGGAGATTATCCAAATAAAAAAATAAATCCATACATGCAATTAATTTGAAATTTTAATCTATAAAATTAGCTGGACAAATTATTCACCATTTTTTTCAGAGGAAACATCGTAATGAGCTATATATAAATATATCTGCCATTAATGAGTAAAAAAAACCAACAAAACTTAAGTCAGTTTGTCAGCAAAATATGGTGCAAATGACCTGAAACAAAAAAAAAGGATGCTTTTGTAAAGTTCTTAGTTTTCCACTATAAATATTTTGAGCAGCATAATTGTGCTTAACCTTCTTTAGTTATTTATTTTTATTTTGTAGAATGTAATTGACAGTAATCGAAAAGTAATGTAATTACTTTTGATAAAGTAATCGACTGTAATCGATTACATTAAAAAATCAGAGTAATCGATTATTAATCGATTACACAAAAATCCTACATGTAATCGGTTATTAATCGATTACTTTTGACAGTAATCGTGCCCATCCCTGGAGCGGACCTACCACAGATGCTTCCTACTAAGTTCAAGTTCATTTGACTGAGGGGTTTCAGAGGAGAAGATTAAAATGTGAAAAGTTAACAGATGACAGACAACAAACGACGGACGCGAAGTGATGCCAAAATCCCACATTGCCTTTGGCAAGGTGAGCTAAAAGGAATATTAAAATGTGAATACGTACATGTAATGTATAGTATAAACATGTTACACTACGTCAGCATTAGATAATTTCTAAGGGAGATAATGGCAAGTGTTATCTTTCTTTTAACGGTTTAATGGCAAGAGTTATCTCTCTTTTAACAGTTTACTACAATGGAGAAGATTTTTTTTTAGAAATGAACCAATCAGAAACAAGAATTGCCTATGGCGGCCATGTTTGTTAACGGATTGGGACAAAATGAGCAATCTTTATAGATGACCTTCCATAGATGATTCCTACCAAGTTTCAGTTCATTTGGCTGAGAGGTTTCAGAGGAGAAGATTAAAATGTGAAAAGTTAACGGACGACGGACGCCAAGTAATGTATCAGCATAGAAAGATCAGATATGGCACTTTGACGGACAGCTTGACCTGTCAAATGGTGAGGCTTGCTGTTCAAGCTTTATTTTCATTTATTCAATGTCTTATTAAAAAAAGTGAAAAATGACATTTTTCATGAAATTGACAAAAAAGGGTATATGTCAGGGTGTCTTTCTAAACCCCTAACTTTTTTTTTTGCTTGGAAACATATCTTTATTTTTTAATGATATGTAGCATGGATATAAGTAAAGTGATATATCTTTCTTTTTTTTTTTAAATTCATTGACACAATTTTTTTCTATTCCACTTTAAAATCAAATTTTGTTGGATTTCACCAAAGCCAGTTACAGGCTATATTGCCAAAAAAGGGTAGCCATTTTGAAAAATAAAATGAAAAAATTAAAAAAATTCATGTCTTAGATATTCCAAAATATTCATTTATCATATTATACTCAGATAATTCAAAAAAAATTACATGCATTTTTTTTTGGGGTACCTTAATGACACGGAGAAGTGAAAACAAATGACATTTTTGGACTTCAGAGAGGGGTAACTCTTTCAGGGAATATTTTTTTAAATAAGCCTGGAAAGCTATTCTCAAATTTTGATATTTTGTTAGGTACATCCCAAAGAACAATATATATGAAATTCAAAAAAATTCATTGACTAGTTTTTTTTTGCCCCTAGTGTCCTTCTCTACCTTAATAATTATTTTCCATGATATTTCAATTATTAATACTGCTATGGTAGAATGAAATTTGTATATATATTTGTTTTCTTACAGAATACAGTAGTTTATATTTAATAATTATTTTCCATTATATTTCAATTATTAATACTGTATTTTATAAAAACAATTGAATGAATAAGAGTTAACTTTCTTTGTACTGATATTATGTTGTGCATCCGGTAAGAATTAAAAACTCACCCGAGATGCATTTGTTTTTATTAACATCTACATGGTTTTATCACTATTATACCGCCAAATATGATTTCACCTAATCAAAATTCTTCCTCAATGAGCTAGTGAGTAATGTTTAACGCCAACTCAGCAATTTTTCAGCTATATCATGGTGAGAACAAGTTAACTTTCAATGAGATGATGGTGAGGTCCGTTTTGTGTTGGACCAACACGCTTATGTTTGTATATATGCCCACGTTCTATACAACCGCATCGGTGGTGTAATGGTTAGCGTGCTGTTCTAGAGTGCGGTTCGAGTCATATCGGGTCAAACCAAAAACTATGAAATCGGTATTTGTTGCTTCTCCACTAAATACACAGCATTAAGGAGAAGATCAAAGACTAGTTGGCTCGGGATCAGTATAGAGTGTCCAAGTGTGGCGACATATCTTTCCGCGGACTGTTGTTACAGTGAGCTAGCACTATAAAATTCCAACTAGGGTGTTGGTCTAGCAAAAAGCAGACTACATCATCGTCTCATTGAAAGTTAACTTGTGCTCGCAACGATATAGCTGGAATAATTGCTGAGTTGGCGTTAAACAACAATCACTCACTATATATATATATATAAATAAACGTCTAAAATGGTTTGTAAAACAACACCAAGTACACAAAACAAAGTGATAAAGAATTAAACACTTCGTTGAATGACAAAATTTTCGTCCCACCGAGGGACTTTATCAATGTCTATTTAAATAATATTTAGAACCAATATGGCGTCTTAATTTCAAAAGAAAGTTTTTGACGGTCCATGTACGGGACAAAGGAACCAGAAATTGCACATATGAAATTACATACATGAAATAATTGAAATCCTACATATAAATTAATGAAAGTACAATAACAATAATACAAATACACAATCGGGCTACTCATTTAAATAAATGTTCAATTAGAAATAAAAATAAAAATGAGACATTATTGGTAAATGTATCAAACAGAACTGTCAAAAATATTATTTGTCAAAAATATTTTTGAAAACGGTATGATACCCAAACTCAATCACAATAACGGCCCACCAAAGTGTGGAATATATACGTTGGGCCAATTGAGCAAACTGCATGTTCTATTAGGACTGGAGGAGACCAACAAAAATAGGAGTCAAGAAAGGATATTATTTTTTCTCATTGATTCCATTCGATGATAAGGTCTTAAGTTTTCTAATCCAGAAGCTTTCCCTTTCCTGTCTGCTTTTATCATCCCACTTGGGGTTATGGTCAATTATGGTGACCTTCAGTTTGCCGAAAGAATCATGGTGGCCCGTCGATCTGAGATGTCTGCTGAGTGGAAGGTCAGGTTTGCAATTTGCATCACTTCTATGGCCATTCAGGCGTTTACTAAGTTGTTGTTTAGTTTTTCCGATGTATTGAAGGTCACAAATTGCACATTCCAAGAGGTAGATAATATTTTCTGTCTTGCAGTTGTCATTGCAGTATATGACGAATTCTTCTCCCGTATGTGTGCTGCTGAATTCTTGTGTGCATTGGATGTTTTTGCACGTCATACATCGTCTCGAATCACATTTTTGACACTGACCATTGTAGGCAGATCGAGGGGAGACGTCAGCTCCACGGGGGCCAGATGCATTTTTTCATGTACTTATATACCAACAAGGGTACGAACTCGGCAGTAATCAAAATTTAGGTATGTCTTGTTTAACTGAGTAGAAAAAAATACCAGGAATTTTATACGTATAAAGGTGATACAGACTGAAAGCTGAATATTTTTTCCTTAGAAAAAAACTTATTTGAACCCCGTACGTCCAAAAGTAAAAAAGTTACAGCAGACCAAGTCCGTACTTTCTGCTAAAATGGCCAGGTCGAACAAAAGGGTGCCCAGCTAACTTATAATGCTCAGTAATTTATCCAACATCGTTCGTGAGCATACAAAAACACCCAGAATTGTGCAAAATCTTCAATTTCAGGGATTATATATAATCACTAGCATGTTTAGAAATTATACATAATTACTGAAAATACAGTAGTTATGCATAATTCCTGATTATACAAATTTACTGTAGCATATATATATAACATAACACACACACACACACACATATAAATTTTTAAAATACGCATTTCCATTTGACATTCTATAAATAGCGTTTTAATACTGAACGAGGCTTTATTTATAGAAATGGGAAAACGTATTTTAAAAATAACAATATGCAATTCAATATTCGAAAACAGCCACAAACATGCAAATGTAATTGATAAACTGATTATTCGAATAATAGAATAGAATACTTTTATTACCAAGGACAATACAGCTTATACAGGTATATGTACTAGTACATACAATCAAGGATTTATATAGTAGGACTATATAAATCCTTGATACAATCAATACAATAATGTATTCATAATATATTATAAGAAATACTTATACTATTCTGACATGATTATTTAATGATTTGTTTCTGCAATGTAAAATTATTATTACTTATTGTTTACCTAATCACATACGGTCTTTCATTGTAAAACTGATCTGTAATGAGGAAATAAAGAAATTAATGAATGAGTGAACTTCGATTTTAGTTAAAGTCATTTATTTTGTAGTTTGGATTTAGAAATTCGCGGTCCAGAAGTTTTGCTTACCTTGTTCCCAAAAATGCTCAACAGAATATATCCAAGGCAACTTCGTTACAAGGATATATAAATATCAGCCTATCAAATTCAGGAAGAACCACGCAAGTAAAATACATCCGGGTATTTTTTTTATCGGAAACTTTATAATGGCGGAAATTTTTCAACCATCTGACAAAATAAAACTAATTTTTATACAATTTTAACAACGAACCTGTATGATAAAAGCCAGACCAAAGTACCCTACGGACTTGTATGATAATATTCAAAAAGCTGTTGGCATTTGTCTAATCCTTCCGACAGTATATCCTTTTGATGCTGGATCCAGGACCAGGGTGGACAACGTACGTCCATAGTCGCTTGAATTTAAATGATTTAAATAAAGGAAGAGTAAAAAAAATATTATACAATACAATATTTTTTTTTACTCTTCCTTTATTTAAATCATTGAAATTCAAGCGACTGTGGTACGTCATACATCTGGGTATTTTTTATGCTGGACCCAGCATCTGTTTAAATAAATGATTCTCTGCATATCATTCATGAGGCATTTATAATATGGACAGTTATTAGAGCTACTCAGTACTGAGTCTTCGTAGTGCAAAAACATACATGTGTACATTAATCTTTCACATGTTCTTGCTCCAATCTTTCTATAGGCTACAATGCTATAATTTTCAAAATTTAGAACACAGGGAATGTTTCCATTAAAGTGATGTTTCAGTCATAGAAAAGTGTAAATGTGTGAATATAGGAATATTATAGTTCTTGTGACATTTTGATGCAATGCTTTTAGACTTTCTGACCACATTTCACGCAAGATTTATATCAACGAAAGTTTTGGAGCATACACCATCAAAGATATACAATAAAGGAAGGGTACTGCGAAGAGATAATTAATAATTGTTTCCTTAATTAGTAATAATTGAGGCTTACCGTCAAGGTATCATGTCCGGATCCTCAAAATAATCGTACACGAACTAGTAACCGAATCGTTCACGAATCAAAAAACCCGATTAACAATCGTACACGAACGGCTTTTCTCGATTAACCGGTTGGTCCCCCTGGAACAGCAGATTGATAAACTTTCCGCTAATACAGCAGTGTAGGCTGCTAATTATACTCATCAGCATTATTTAATTTTTTAAACATTAAAACATTCTTTTACGGTTATAATAATAATAATAATAATAATAATTCTTTATTCCATAAGCAAATACAACTTATAGGATTTACAATACAAATACATTTTACATTATACAACATTATACAATTATAACCATTACGATATAATATAATATAGCGGAGAATGACATACATAATAAAATAATTTTCAACAGAAATACATGTATATAAGTTTTACAATCAATTAATTACCGGTCTTCCGAATTTTTTCTGCAATATATAAATATTTTCCTATATTATTTAATTCTTTAACATTACGTACAGATAGTAACTGTATCAATTTAAAAGTAGACGGGTTTCTATAATAATATTTTTTTATATATTTACATCTAGTATCGGCATATTTATCACATTCTAAAATGAAATGGTATTCGTCTTCGACAGATTTTGTATTACACATAGTACATATACGTTCATTTCTGACAATATTAAAATATCTACCAGATTCTATATTTAATTCATGAGAATTTATTCTATATCTAGTAATACATGTTTTATATAAACTATTTACAGGACGATTTAAATAAAATTGCATATTATGACCTTCATGGATATATTGATACAAATTACATTTTGGCGAGTTTTCAAAAAATGATAAACCTTCAGCTATATAGTTATCAATGACTCTTTGCTTAAATTCATATAAAAATAACTTGGTATTCACAACATTTTGTGACAACAAGACATCGTTAAAACCATATCTATATAATATATCGCGTATTTTACATGACCAGTTTAGTTTGTCATTCAGTTTAAAAAAACTAGATTCATACATATCTTCATACAAGTTCTTTAGAATACAATTATCAGTTTCTAACAGCTTCAACCAGTAACAAATCATTCTAATATATATATTTATATACAATGGGTTCTACCTAATTCAAAATACACCATATGATTAACAGTTGATTTTCTAACTTTTAGAATTCTTTTCAAATAGTATAAGTGTAACGTTTCTATGTCCGTTCCCTTGTGAAAGCCACATACTTCACAGCCGTAATTAACTATACGTGTAACACATGTATCAAAGACAGATATTAGAGTCTCTGTATTAAAAAAATCTTCATGTATTTTACTCAGTAAGCTAAAAGTAGCCTTTTTAACTTGTTCTGACAATGTTTTCTGTGTTACAGTAAAAATACCGTTATAATTAAATAACAATCCCAGGTAAACAAATTGATTACATAATTCTATCATTTTACCATCTAGATACCATTTCTCAATATCTTTTAATACACCTCTATTACGAAAAACTACAATTTTTTGTTTTCAATAAATTTATATATAACCCATGTTGTTTCGAACATTTATTAACAGTGTTAATCATTTTTTGTAATTCAGTTATACTTTCACTGAAAAGAACGGTATCATCGGCATACATAAACAGATACAAATTTAACATTTTTACATCATATGGCTCAATACCTTGCTTGATCAATTCAATTTCAATTTCATTTACATAGATAGAGTATAAACACGGTGATAAAGATTCCCCTTGCAATAATCCAACATTACAAGAAAAAAACTCTGAAAATTCACCATTTAGTTTAACACATGTAGGATTTGGTGTGAGAAAGCAAAATTTAGCCAAGGGGACACCTCGAGGTATGAATGTTCTCCTAAAACAAAATTTGTGTTATATAATGCAATATTTTGGCGTGTTTGCACAACTAATCAGCATTTGTACGAAATTTCATTCTTGTACGAAATTCAGAAAATGGTTTGCTCGCCATAGATAATTCTTGTTTCTGATTGGCCGAAATTTAAAAAAAATCTTCTCCTGTGAAACTAGGAGGCACAAGGAATTGTTACTTTGTAGAAATGATGTATAGGAGATCCTGTACAAAAATTTTTTATATTTCGTGCCGATTATGCAACTTGTATGGCCGCCATTGACATTTCTTGTTTTTGGTAGAAATGTTCTGTATAAAGTTATCTCAAAACAGAATGATAGGTGAGCGATACAGTTTCAGCCCACCGAGCCTCTAGTTATGTACAATATCAGTGTGTGCAAAAATAAAATTTTGGATGATTTATATAGTGTAAGAGTATTTTTAATAATTTTCATGAATTTTGTTTGAAATACATGAAATATTACAACATACATCTACCGGTGAAAAAATCAGAGAACCCAAACATAAGTATAATAACACTGACAAGTCTGGCAATTAGACCGATTCTGGAGGAACAGTAAATTAAACATGGTGTTCTGAAGAGTTATCTTGTAAAACACAGGCTTACGGTAGATACAGAAGTATGTTTATGATATAGTAAAATTACTATTTATGATTATTACATACAGTGGCATCTGAATCCCAGGAGTTATTAATAACCCAGTAATCCATGGGGGTATTTCTCTATTATAACAACAGAGTAATCCCTAAGGGAATTAACTAACCAGTAGATCAAGGCACTCATGCTAACACAATGAATTGATATAATTAAGAAATCTACTGAAATTATTGTAAAACTATTAATGTTTACTTCCCGCATCATGCCTCAGAGGTTTATCACGTATGGCTGGAGATTTTTTTTATATTTCGAGCTTGTCCTGTTCTCGACTGTTTGGTGTTTCCGTTTTTGTCTTACAGCCAAAGAAGTTAAATAAAAATAGTGTAATATTTCAAGTTCACCCATGTTCCTCTCATATGTAAGAAATGGATAACAACAAACAAAAAGAGGTTTGAACATGATGAAAGGAAAAGAAAGGTGAACTGGGACTGCCACGCATGAGGTAGCAACCTAAGTATGTGCACAACATAACATCTCCGTGTTTATAGTTAATTCAAGAGAATAATACCTTAGGATCCACAAATGAAAACCCTGAACCACATTTTTTTAAACCTGCTTGTTTTTTTTTTACTTTGACCGGATACACCTGTGACAATTTGAAATACTTGTGTATATCACATACCGACCACGCATGGCCTCTTATTAAACCGTGACTTACTTATTGTCGGTAGGCTTCATGCCAATTGAGGACAAAATTCATATACCAGCCAATAGTTCTCATGTAATGAAATTGGCCAAACTTCTTATGAATATCTCCCCATAGTTTGTTTTTGTATTTGGTTGATTTTTGTTTGTCTGTTTCTGTTTTTGTTTTGTTTTTGTTTTTGTTTTTATTTTCGTTTTTGTTTTTGTTTTTTCTTCCTCAATAAACAAGTAAGTGAGAAACCGAACCGCCAATCACAGAGGATAGTTCGAAGGCAATCACAACATTGGAAACACAAATAAAGACAAATACAACACATGAATACGACACAGGAACCAAAATATACATGTCTGAATAACACAGACCCAAATAAAAACCACGGCCGAAGTCATGTTCACCGGTAGAGTAAGCATCTTCTGTTTCTTGTAAGACACCCGCCGTGTAGATCATGTAAAATCCGGTAATGAAGTAAGATCCGGTGAAAGGGGAAAGAACTAAGTTGCCATAGGGAAAAAATATGTTTTCATCTTGGAGACAGATGTTCCATAACGATCAACCAACTCATGATATCGACCATAGAACTTCTGTAGTGATGACATCAAGCTTTGGGCAACAAACCCTTGCTGCAGTAGCTTCTGTGTCAGCAGCTGGGCTCTCTTAAGGAAGTCGTAGTATCGACAACAAGCTCTAGAATATTGTAATATTTCAAGTTCACCCATGTTCCTTTCATATGTAAGAAATGAATAACAACAAACCCAAGAGTTTGTCACAGACTTCAGGCAATGTATGACAGAAACTTGACAAAGTATGCCTTTACTACACATTTACTGTATATTCTATATAAACAATGAAGAAATACATCTGCAAAACAGTACACTCTGCCAGGTCTAAATAAATAAAACACTATTTTCAAATTAAACTACTGTATTAACAAAACTAAATAATAACGTATACAATCAAATATATAAACAAGAACTAACTAAAGAACCTAGACTACATGTGCTTATCTCTAATTATAATCATGAATATGCATAATTTTCCTAAGATTCAGTAAGGAGGCGTGTCATTAACCATGCAAACCAAATGGTTCCATCAATTAATCACATGCCAATCTACAGCTGCTCTGAATTCACTAACCAGTATCAGAATCATGATTATAACTTCCCCCGCCCATCATAGTGCCAATCTACAGCTGCTCTGAATTCACTAACCAGTATCAGAATCATGATTATAACTTCCCCCGCCCATCATAGTGCCAATCTACAGCTGCTCTGAATTCACTAACTAGCATCAGAATCATGATTATAACTTTCCCCGCCCATCATAGTGCCAATCTACAGCTGCTCTGAATTCACTAACCAGCATCAGAATCATGATTATAACATCCCCCGCTCATTAAAAAAAAATCCAAAATTTTTAACTGGTTATTGAAATCAGTGCAGAGATAATCAAATTCAATATCAAAATTTTAAAAACATACAAAGCAATTGAAATATATGGGGGAAAAATAAAAAAAAATATATGGAACATCTAAATAAACTGTTGTTTGTGAACCAAAGAAGAAGAAACAAATCTTTAAGAAAACCCCATACTTTAACGTTTTCATGAATTTGTTGAAATAAATTATTTCAATCATATATTTTTCTCTTTATCCCACACATGTGTTTAAGATAAAAATCTGATGGTCATCAAGTTATCTGTGAACCAAACAGAAATTAATTCTCATTAGTTAATTCCCATAAAATCTAACTTCTAATAACAAATTTGTTTTATAACATAGGGTTGCACTTGGCATCAATCATATGATCATGTTAGTTTATTTGTCGAAGTATCAATAGATTTATGATGTTCCTGGGAAATATAATTCTGTTTAAAATACAAAAACACAGGATATGAAATCTCATCCTTCCTAAAAGAAAACAATAAATATGATATCTATACTCATAATCAACATTAAGTTACCATCTGCAGTGTCAAACTAGCCAAGTTTCTGCAATTACTGTGGTACAACATTAAATTGTCACAACTTAATTATGCCTCATTGTAGACTATTGATTTTAAAAATGAAACTAGCAGAGGCTTTGCCAACTATTGAAACCGCTAAAATAACATAATACTGATGGAAGCAACAAAACAAAAACAAAAAAATTTAAAAATAAAAAAAAAATTAGAAAACAAAAATAAAAGAATAGAGACAATATTTAAAAAGTTGTTTCTACCCTTTCTAGCAAATGGAATATTCCATTACATGCCAGTAATCAGTTAACCCGAATAATCCAGTCGTTATATTACGCTCCCGCTGGTCGCTACATTAACCTCATCCAGCGATAGTGCCGATAGAGGGCGCAGTATTATTCGAGTTAGTAATCAGTGCATGTAATGAAATATGATACATATTTTTATCGTTATGCTATTTTTAGTTGTCTGACAGAAGAAAACATTCATCGTAAGTAAGAATATTCTTTGATATCTTATAATTACAAAATAATCAGTTTTATTTTGACTACAGTTTTACTGTGATTAATCTGTTTTTATTTCAAAGTTTAATGGTATATTTTTCAGACTTTTTGGCTGATTGTTCGATGCATTTTCATTCTAATGATTAATAATAATAATAGACCTGTATTAATACAAGTCAGCAGATTTTTGTCGGATATGAAGTAATCCATTAGTATTATTTTTCATGTAATTTACGATATTGTATTTCTAGTGAAGAAAATTGTTGTAATATTTTATTTATTATAATGTTAATAAGACTCGTCTGTTAATACTGGGACTATTCAGTATAATAGTCCCAGGTTAATATTATAACATTTATATACACCAGCTAAAACGATTACATTACACATGTCTATGGTGTACATGACCATTACGTATACACATGTGTTGCTAATTAAGAAATGACATGGCAAATTGTCAGAAATTACTATCAAACGTAATTATGGTAATACACTTTGCAATTATAATAATTCCGGCATACTTTAATAAGTAAACACACAAACATATACATTTTGTATATGTTTGTGTGTGTGTGTGTGTGTGTGTGTGTGTGTGTGTGTTGATACCAGGTACGAACCAATTTGCAAGACAAGTACTTTTAAAGTAATATGAAAGGCAAATATCGTGGAATTTTTGGATTAAATATTTTCACTTATATGTCACTTAATTTTAACTAAAATCAACTGCATAACATTAAAAATCCGCTCAAAGGCAGATTTTAAGAGCAAATCGCAAAATATTTGACAGCAGATAATTCTGTTTTCCAGTACAGTAATGCAAATGATATGCGCGTGACACAAGATTTGAACTCTTTCGGGGAGATTATCGCTCATTCGCAATGTTCAGTTGATGAAAACAATAAAAATATATTCCCTGTGTACCACATCAGAATAATTGTACCAAAAACAATTGGTTCACACGACATGAAAGACAGATTCCTCAATATTCATTGTCAGGAATGTGTGCGTACTTCCCTCAGCAACCATGATTGTTTATCTTATTTCTTCACGAGGTCATTATCGGCAATCATCGGACCAAAACTTTTCTTCACGAGGTCATGATCGGCAATCAACGGAACAAAACAACCTAAAGTTGATCAGTCTCCACAACACTGGCGAGGACGGATAAACATGCACACGGATTTGCAGATTTCTAGTTGTTGCGAAGATATTTCGACTTGAAACATGTATGATTAGCTTAAGTAAAGGTACCGCCGTATTCTAAATTTAATTTTCAGGGAAACATTTTTTTCACCCAAAATTGGTGTAATATTATAGGATTAAACACTGGTTTTTTTTTAGGAAATTATCTATGTATAAACTCAGGCAACTCACTCACAAACTGAATAAAGTCCAAAGGACTTTATGTAAAGTTTGTGAGTGAGCTGCTGGAGTTTATACATACATAATTTCCTAAAAACACGTTAAATACTAATAATTCTTGGTGGATTATTTTTTCATATTCCTACGCCGTAACGCTACAAAAAAAAGTAGTGCAGTAAACGGAAATATTGATTTATAAATTCCTTTCAAATGACATATCAGTGACGATATCCAATCAGATTACGAGTTATTGGTAAATTCTAGTGAGAATATAATTATTACTTTAAAAGTTTCGCCTCTTTATTTATAACATATGAATATAAATAATAGGTAGAACAGATGATTTTTAAACTTCATCTTAAATATGTCAAACTTTATATCAACACAAAGATTGCTTGATGTGAAGCTCATTGATACAATAATTACAAGATTTTGGTGCATTTTGATGACGTCACCCTCATTTGAATGCACGTATATCTTGAAATCTTTCTGCCACTTTTTTGTCAATTTTCAGAAATTGTTGCATTATCATTTGCTTGTGCAGTTTGATCTCACAAGAGTATGAAGAACTCATGCAACTTGCTTCAAAGACACTTATAATATATTAGGACAAAATGTTTGTCCAGATTTAAATGTCCAACATGAACAAATTATTACTCCCCTTCAACACACAGGCGCTCGTGGCACGGAAATACCACTCCCTTTTTTTAACTTTCTGTTTACATATTTTTATTTTCAATAGAAAATTCTTTATTTCTTTATTATTCCATCTCTTTTTCCTTATTTTGACTTGTTCGTGTCCATATTCATACAATCTTATGCTAATAGTAACTTACATGTGTCGACCCTACAATGTACATGTATAATAATAATAAATACATGTATATATAAATATAAATAATAAAGAAATATATAGAAAGTTAAAAAAGGAGGTGTGTGNNNGAAAAAGGGGGGGAGGGGTTATTCCGTGCCACGAGCGCCTGTGTTTCAACGCAGGAATGAAGGGAGACATATTGTTTTCTTCTTCTAATTCTTTTTTATGCTCACACAAACTTGTTCTAGCTGTAACTTTTTTTTATCCTTTGATATAGACTTATGATAATTGGTATGTAGGTGTATTATCCGGCCATAAGGTGCTGTAGCATGAATCATCACGACCTTGAACTTAGATCTCAAGGTCAAATATTTGAATTTTGGGGTCATTTTCGTGGTGTTCATACCGTCATCTTTTGCTATGGAATTTTGACTCGTCCTGAATATAGCTGAAAAATTGCTCACTGGGCGTCAATCAATCAATCAATCAATCAATCAATCAATCAATCAATCAATCAATCAATCAATCAATCAATCAATCAATCAATCAATCAATCAATCAATCAATCAATCAATCAATCAATCAATCAATCAATCAATCGGTTATGAAATTTGATATAAAGGTGTATTGCCATGAACAATGTGTTGTTTATCATCACGACCTTCATGTGCCCTTGATATTAACATATATCGGTATGAGCATGACCTTTGATCTCAAGGTCAAATAACTGCGTATGGAGTGAAATCGCGTCACACGCACCAAAAATGAGTTAGCTTTTAGTTGTAGAATATCATTGTTGAGCATTTTACAATACCAGTATGAAGTCACACAGTGTGACTTCTATATGAAGGAGAGACATATGTTTTAGTCCACTAAAACAGTCCTCAGCATTCAGTCGTGGTTGGCTATTTTAATTTGAACTTTTCAATTCACAAAGCTGTCAACAGAAGCTTTGTCTAGGTAATATCTTTGTTACTTTAATCTGATATTTGGTGAGTGATATTCAAAAGTAATTTTTAACACACAAATAGCAGGGCAATAAGTCCAAAATGTGTGCAAAGATACCAATACGATGTACATGTATATAAATATGGTTCAGGTTAAAACAGAGAGTTTAAATGAATTAAAATACAGAGGTAAACAAGTCTTTAATTATGATAGAAAAAAATACATATCTGAACAGTTAACAAAGACACAGAAAAAACAACTTTTCATTATTGGGGAGGGGGCTTTTATCCGTTTTTTTTTGTCCAGGGGGAACATCTGTCCTAGACCCAAAATATATAATTTTATTTACAGTTACGCTTAGTACAATGTAGATTAAAACAAATTCTATTGATATAAAATATGTTTGTTCTACACAAACATATAAAATCAGTCATGGCAAGATACTGTTCGAATAGAAATTATGATTTGTTCAATCTATTAAAGATTCAAGATTATTTGTACATTTAGATCATTTTTCTAGCCTTCATGGCCTTCTGGATATATAAATATGAAAGGGGACTGTCTAAGCTTAAGGGAGCAACAACTTAATTATCTGTGGGAAGGTACGGATATTTATCTAAAGCCAATTTTTGTTTGTTTGTTTATCATCTAAAAATATACAAAAAATGTACATTTGTATACAAGATTCTCCCCAAATATTTAGATATTATTAACTACCAGTATTGCTCGATCGTATATTAGATACCAGTCGACAGTTATATTTTCCGACTTTTCGTTGCCACAAATGGTTACCAGGCGATTATTTATACCGACGATTGACCTATGAAAAAAACAAATAGAAAACACAGAAATAAGATATCAATGAAAGGGGTCTAGCTATAAATTAAAGATTCAGTCTCGGTGGGTTCAGTTTGGCTCAATCGAACTTTAACGCTAATCTTGACTGGCTCTGCTAATAGTAAGCTAGCGATGTACACGGTATACGTGATACAAGACCTAGATTCGTTGTCTATTAGGTCCTACATTACTACTAAACATAAGAGTATGTATTCATTAAAATAACCAGGAAAATGTCAAGGACAGTTAACATTAATATTAGAATGATAGGCCCAGCAATTTTCAGCTTTATCATGGCGAGAACAAGTTATTTTTTATGAAATGACGATGATGTCTGATTTGCGCTAGGCAAAAGCGCTGAGTTGGGTTGGAGTTTAATAGTGCTAGGCCACCGAAAGTGCAGTTCGCAAGTAGACATGTCGCTCCACCCGGACACCTCCTGATTCCGGTCCAGTCAGTAGTAGCTCTTACTTCTACGTGCTTATAGGTGGAGAAACATCAAATACCAAAATTTGCCGATTGTACAAATAAGGATTATTTTCTCTGAAGCTACTAATCTAATTTTAATCAAACTTAATAGGAATAGTTCTTGGAGGGTCCACTTTCTAAATCGTATCCGAAGGGTCCGAACTCAATTCATGATGGCCACCGTTACTAAAAATAGAAAATTCTTAAATGGGCCAAATCAAATTAGTTGAAGACAGAATCGGTTCAAATATTTATTAATTGTAGATGCATAATTAGCTCTGATATATATTCCTGCTTTTTTTTATCAAGAGTTTGATTTTTTGCCGAAATAAGACTAATTTTAGCAAAAAAATCACTATATATATATAAGAAATATTCGCCTCGTCTTTGAACTAAACTTGCAATGAATAGTCATTTAATGGTCATCATATCCGATAGGTCCGAACGATCCAAGATGGCGGCTACTACTAAAATAGAAAATGTATAAATGGACCAAAAGAGCTTTAAATTTGAGAGATTCAGTCTCAAGTAAAACTCTAGTCGACATTACTACGATTTCAGATCACTTGATTCATTCAAATATTCATGTAAGTTTAGGCATCACGACGTGCCTGTCATCCGTTGTCGACAGCTTTCTGATTTCAAATAATCTCATTTAAAACCATTAAGCAGTTTGTTGTTACTTTTTGAAGTTATGAAGGAAAGATGTCCATCAGGATTAATCATGGTTTCTGAATGAATGAAATATGTTTATGCACCTGTTGGCATAATAATGACAAGAACAGATTTTGTCAAACTGCTTTACCCTTTTGAGTGATTCGAAATCTAAAATGACCATGTGAGTTCTTGCAATCATACAGTGTCCGTCGTAGTTTGTTTATTCAACATATATTCTTTTATGAAATCACTGGAAAAAACGCTGACATTTGGCTGATCATGGTATTTTGTACCGCATTCAAGATAGCCACCAATATAGAAAATAAAATTGTGTGTAATTGACAAAACAAAAAGTCTACATACAATGTTTGTAACAAAAAAGACCTGTTGCTTTGTTATAATGAGTTGCATGACGCATTACTGATGACTTCATATTGAATCATTCATTAGCAGTTGTCATATAAGAAATACCAGTTTGTGCAAAAATATGCTATTTATAGGATATAAGATATATCCCCCCTTGTTTATAATTGTCGTTTTTAGACTTTATATATAAATATTATTTTGATATACATATGTACATAGAAAGGCTAATCTAAAATGCGCTTGGTTTTTTTTTCAAGTCAGTTTTAAGATCTAAATATGTAGCTAAGTATTTTATATTTTGTTTTTCACTAAATATTAAACAAACGTAAGGAATCTGTTTGATATATTATTGGCTCATGGAGTCCCTGGTTTATATATTTGTATCATTAGGATTTGTTTACAGAATGTTTTGTGGAGTTCCTCATTTACACGTGCTCTTCTTGTTGAACACACATTACATTTTGTACTCAGGAATTACAATTCAATCCATTGTGTTATGTTCAGAAGAAATGAAATCATTAACATCAATAACAAGTTATTAAGGTGAAATTACAAACTGGTTGCACATTTTAATTTCAGTCAAAGCCTTCAAGATAATACAGAATTATGAATTTTTCTTTTTAAGATTCTCTCTAACACACAGAAAGCATGGATTTTGCCGAGGAAGATTTACAGCTTATTGCAAAAGGCGTACAAAAGTACATTAATGAAGGACAATCACAGAATGTGATATCTAATCTAATGAACTTTACTCCAGAACAAGTGAACTATATAGTAGAGTATAAAGTTAACGGTAAATCCAGTGTGATTGCAGCTTGTCAATCAGGAAATATGGAAATACTTAAATATCTTGTAGAAGAGTGCCACGTTCAGTTGGAACAGATTGGCTTAACCAGAATAAATGGAGTTTTTGTCGAAGCAACACCTTTATGGATAGCTGTCAAGTCAAAACAAAATGAAATTGCGACATACCTAATCGAAAAGGGGGCTAATCTGAATAAATCTGGTTCTGAACCATCACTTATACACGTGGCGTGTCAAGATGGAGATAGTTTACTCGTTAAATTTCTTATTGACCATGGTGCAGATCTTAATTTACCCGACCAAAATGGTAAGCGGTGTATACAAATATCTCTTAACAAACCAGAAATATTACGATGTTTAGTACATAACGGTGCAGAAATAAATTTTCTCTGTGGAAAAAGACCCTTGGTACATACAGCAATTCAAAAAGATTGTGTTGAGGCTGTTAATATACTAGTTGACGAAGGAGCGGACATTTACTCACTAGACTTTGACAACACTACTGCTTTGCAATTTGCTGCAATTAATTTTAAAGTGGATGTGATAGACAATATAATACAAAGGTGTGATTTGCCTCATAAAACTATCATTGAGACATATGAACTTTTGGGTGCGTCTGCTGTTGAAAACAAAGCAATAGAAAAGGCTTGTGAAATTTGGTGGAAAACCCTAGAGATGCAAAAACAAGAACCAATTGAATTTCCATATAATACAGATATCATTCGCTCAATTGTAGGTGGATACCCGGAACCGACATCACTTGAGGAATTACACCAAGTAGCTCTGAGTTGTCCCGAGCGCCTTAAAGTTCGTGCATTGATTGTTCGAGAGCGATTTCTTGGTCCTTATCATACCGATAATGTTTTCAAACTAATAGTTCATGGCATGGAGAAATCAGTTCAAAAATCTTATGAAAAATCTTTTCAGATCTTGCAGTCTGCGTATACACGGATGGTTGAACGTCATGGTTTACTGATCAAAGTGGAAGTCTATATTATAACACAAATAGCGTCAGTTTGTAGTCGTATCATGCAAGACTATATGGCAAAAAGACATGGTTTTATGCCGGTCGGTCATTTGTTTTCTCTTGTTATGGATGTAATCGATCAACTACAAGAAGGGTGTAAGTTGAGTAAAGATGATCCTGAGAAATTCAATGAAAAGTATGCTATCATCTACCAAGATGTAATGTATGTTTTAGTAGATATCTTGTTTCTCACATATAACATGGACCAGGTAACAGATAATTATGCCTTTACAAATGCTATACACAGGATGATATGTTTAAATCCAACAGGCATTGATGGAAATTCGTTGCTACATTTAGCACTAAGCCGTCATCCTAATGCCAGATTACATGCCGAAATACCCAAATTGGATCATTGGCACTCTGTTTTATCGGAAATGCTTCTCCAAAACGGTGTAAATCCGAATATTAGGAACAATGACGGTGAAACGCCATTGCATATTTATTTACGGCATGCGAACGATTATTGTCGTCCTAATACAGACATCGTCAATCTGTTGAGGTTTCATGGGGCTCATATTGACATTTGCGATGAATATGGCGTCAATTTGTTCACATCGGCCAAACTTGTCGGAATCAAGATAGATTTGGTTAAAGATTGTACGCTAATGTGTCTGGCAACTCACACACTCTTACGACACAAGATCCCATATGAAAATGATCTTCCTGCATTTTTGATAGAATTCGTTCAAATGCACATTTGTAAAAGATCGAAAATATGAGAGGCTCGTGCCGCTATATAGGCCATTCATCAGTATATTTTGGTTTGCTACCGAGCCACCATTACTTCCTCATACCCAAAACATTTTGTCGGGAATTATATATTTTCTTCTTACACATTTGACAAATGTTTCTGTATCAGTAAGCTTTGTTTTTTCAGCACAGGATGACATGCGTACAGAATATCTACCGCCGCGGTATTTTATGTCATCCCTTGGCTAGTGGACTGAACAAATAAAGAATTACAAGCTATATAGTAAATTTATACTTACTTAGTGTAAACTATATTTTATTCAACAAAATACATATAAGACATTACATAGTGATATTAATAGAAAGGGATTGGAAAAATACTTAATGTATGATATTTTTTCTATATTTCGGTAGATATTTTTTTGATTGGACAAAGGTAAAATAACAATTAAAGCCACTCCAAATTAAATACTTGTTCTTCGGACCCGATCGCACCTTAAAATTCAGATTGAAAATTTCGACAAAAAATGTTTCCTCACCATTTCTTCAACATTCCCTCTTCATGTTTCATGATTTTTAAACAGTTTAAAATAAAAAAATGTCGCCCGCTTATAAAATTATCTTGAATTCTCATTTAAAAACACAAAAATGAGGGAGAAAATGATTAAAAAAATAAATAAAAGTGTCTCGCTTGTTCAAGATTTTAGCGCCTCAAAAATTCAATTTTCAGAAAAAAAATAATTAAACAAATTTCGCTCGCCCGCTCCATTTTTTAATGAAAAATTCCGAAGAACAAGTAAGCAAGTTGGAGTGGCCTAATGGAAGTACAAAACACATTAGACCAGCGATAGAAATATAAAATGAAATTTAATGTACCCACCGACCACACACCACAAATCATTGATAACAAAGGAGACCACATCACTGATATGTTGATAGAAATGAAGGTCCTGGTTTGGGGACAGTCATAAAAACTTGGCAGTGTTGAACTGGATGATTCCTCCCCTTTTTAATAATTGGACCTCCAACGCCATTACAGATATAAACAAGAGTTTGCGACAGGTCGGTGGTTTTCTCCGGGTCCTCCGGTTTCCTCAACCAATAAAACTGACCGCCATGATATAGCTGAAATATTGTTGAAAGTGGCGTTAAACTTCATCAAACAAACACACAAACATATAAGCAAACAATAAAATAAAATCCTGCGCAGATTCTATTTAACTAAAAAGTACCACACACAATGAAAAAAATGGAGAGCACCATAAACATGGACAATGAAATTGTACTGTCAGTGAGTACTCGTAGTTAATCGACTAATAACTAAAAAGGTAGAATCTGCCGCTCCTGACCATTTCAATTTCTTACTGATACATAGAAAATATGAATGGAAAACACATTTTTTGATAATATCTCTTGCATATAAAAAAAATTGAATGTATATACAAGATCTTTATTGCGGTAATAAATTTTAGTGAACTGATGAAAATGGTATTGTTGGTGTAAATTTTTCCAATTTTCAAGATAATATGATCACGAAAGCTTAAAATATATTATATCGAATTCAAGCAAAACCAACCAACTGAGATATATAAAACATATAGTACCGAGACAACGGAGATATCGACACTAGAGGCTCATCTGAATCGCTCACGAAGCGTGAAGATGTTGTCTATATAATGAGATATTCCGTAAGAATAGTTCTAAACACACTTACGATTTCCTTTTTTCTCCCTAGACCATTTCATGATATGTGGAAATACATTTACAACCCGGCACCCGCTTAGTCAGGAAATGCAGAAAAAACCCCGAAAAGTCCTGTGACATTCCGCACCGTGTATAAATAGACAGACAAGCAACATAACAATGATAAAAAAATAACCCATCAAACCAATAAAAATACAAGGAAAAACAACACAACAATGATACAAAATAAACACACCAAACCAATAAAACAGAAGGACTAGCAACAGAACAGTGATACAAAATAAACACACCAAACCAATAAAACAGAAGGACTAGCAACATAACAGTGATACAAAATAAACACATCAAACCAATAAAAACAGAAGGACTAGCAACAGAACAGTGATACAAAGTAAACACATCAAACCACTAAAACAGAAGGACTAGCAACAGAACAGTGATACAAAGTAAACACATCAAACCAATAAAAACAGAAGGACTAACAACAGAACAGTGATACAAAGTAAACACATCAAACCAATAAAGCAGAAGGACTAGCAAGAGAACAGTGATACAAAGTAAACACATCAAACCAATAAAAACAGAAGGACTA
>MJUT01033874.1:69767-85720 GCA_002080005.1 Gigantidas platifrons
GATCTACCTACCCTGCAATTTTGAAGTAAATCCCATTACCCATTTTGGAGTTATTTCCCTTTTTTCATCAAGTTTTCAAAATGTTAATACTTTTCGTCCTTTATTTAAAAAACTATAAGAAATAGATGTTAAGTTTAAATTGCAAAAATGTGTAGCATGTCACGATCTACCTACCCTGTAATTGTGAAGTATATCCCATTACCCATTTTGAAGTTATTGCCCTTTTTTCATAATTTTTTTTTTAATTTGAATACTTTTCGTCTTATATTTCAAAAACTATAAGAGATAGATGTTAAGTGTAAACTGAAAACATGTTCAGCTTGTCAAGATCTACATACCCTGCAATTTTGAAGTAAATCTTATTACCCGTCTAGGAGTTATTGCCCTTTTTTCATAATTTTTTAGCTCACCTGGCCCAAAGACATTATCTTTTATGCATAAATATAGAAAACAGTTAAGGTAATGATTATCTCCCTTTGAAATTTGCTTCAGTATCATTCTATTGTCAGGTGAGCGATACAGGCTTAGTGGGCTGAGCCTCTAGTTTCTATTAGCAAACTATTTGCTTTTTTTTTCTTAAACTTAATAAGAGATAGATTAAGAAATTTCTGTTTTATATAAATTACACTTGTAATCAGTATTTACATGTATTTTGATTTCAGCAAACAGGAGAAAAAGCATTCAAAATAGATTCATCCAAACATAGTCGATTTAAGGTAAGAAAATCTAAAATATTGACATCATTTTAGCTCACTGGGTCTAATGCCACGTTAGCTTTTGCCATCATTGTATGTCTGTCGTTTTTTCAATCTTTCACATTTCGATCTTTTCCTTAGAGTGGATAATTTCTAAATTGAACCTTCTTGGGACCAGTTTTTTGGGAATAGTTTGGTATTTGGTTTATACAGGTTAAAATGAGAAAGATTTCTTACATTTTGGGTTTTATTTAAAGTTTGGTTTATACAGGATTCTGATCAGTTTAGACAGATGTCCCTGTATAAACTTTTCATTGGTCAAATATATTATTAGGATGTGTATATTCTCACAGTTATCCTTAGAACCATATCAACAATCTTATTTTCTTACTTTTTGCATTAGAATTTTCATTATCATATCAGTATAAATAACAAAATTAATATTGTTTTGTAGGAAATGGTTACTGAAATAATTAGTTTATTCTCTAACCTGGTAAGGGCAGCATTCCTTCCACAAACACTGCCTGAAAAATTGTCAGCAGAAGACATTTCCAAATATGGTCAATGGAAAGAATGTAAACAAGATATTCCAGGAGCATGGCTTCCATCTTGTGTTAGACATATAAGGTATGAATAATTAGAATATATGGTTATGGTGTTTAACACCACTTTCAACAATATTTCAATAATATTGTGGTTGTCAGTTTTATTGATGGTGGAAACCGAAATACCTGGAGAAAACCACCAATCTGCTGCAAGTCACTAACAAACTTTATCACTTAATGTTGTATCGAGTACATCTTACCATTAGCGGGATTCAAACTCACATGCTAGTGGTGATAGTTGATTGTACAGGTAGTTATATATCCAACTACCATATGATCATGACCACGACGGCACTTAGAATATAGACATATTACAAAAATCATGGTCAATTTTGGTTACTTTCATTTTAAAGTGCAGTATATTCTGATGGTTCAGGAATGGGGCAAATTAAAAATGCTAGCAAGATAGATTTTTGTTCATTAAGGTAAATATTTTTGAATTATCTACAGTCGGTTTGTAAATATCATTGACTTCTTAATCACTGGTCCCATGTAAAGATCAAAGGGAAAAATTTAATACAGCACTAAAAAATATTTACAACAAGAAAGATAATTTTCATTATTTTATGTTTTCGCCATTATACACATGAGTAATGCAGTTTGCAGAAAAAGAAAATAACATCTTTTTGAACAATAAAATATATTTAAGGTGAAAAAAAATGTGGCATGTGGATATTAAGTAGATTTTTTTTTGGTTTTGCTATTGCTATTTTTTCTAATATTTAAGTACATATTATATTCCAGGAATTGTGTAGGATCTTTGTCATTACTAGATCTACCAGGAGAATCACCAATATTAATTAACGATTTAGCATTTGACATGAGAACCAGTTGTATGTCTACTCTCTTTAAACAAGCAATTTCTGGTGAGTGTATATTTAATTGGGCTATGTATATTCATAATGAATGATAAAGATATTTGATCAAATTTTACAATTCATATTACAGGTTTTTAATTAATTTTTTTTAAATATTATTTTATGGACCAACATCTTTGGAAGCCAAGTGGTGATGGCGATCGTTTCCTCTATTTATCACCGTGAGAAATTTTATTGAAAACCTTCAAATTGACTTGGTTATTTTCGAGTCTACAAACTTTTGTTAGGTGGCAATGAAAACATCTGGTACAGTCAAACCTACCAATGTCATCTCTATTTAGCAATCACCTGTTTTGAAAGGTAGCCTATTTGTTGCTTCTCTGCTAAGCATACAGCATTAAGGAGAAAGAGCAAAGACTGGTTTGCTCGAAATCAGGATAATGTGTCTGAGTGTGGCGAGTACTGGCGACATGTCTATCCGCGGACTGTAATTTCAGTTAGCTAGCACTATAAAAATCCAACTAAGCGTGTTGGTCTAGTACAAAGCAGACCTCATCATCATCTCATTAAAAATTAACTTGTTCTCACCATGATATAGTTGAAAAATTGATGAATTGGTGTTAAACAACACCTCCTATTTCTTGTCCTGTCATAGAAAATGTCATGTGAATTGAACCTCTCTTAAGAGGTCACCTGTCTTAAAAGGCCATTTTTTCTTTGTCACAAAGATGTCCTCTTTATACATGTTTGACTGTATTTTCACATGTATAACATTATCTGTTGACATTTAATGTTCCACTTTACCAATCACATGTATAACATTATCTGTTGACATTTAATGTTCCACTTTACCAATCACATGTATAACATTATCTGTTGACATTTAATGTTCCACTTTACCAATCACATGTATAACATTATCTGTTGACATTTAATATTCCACTTTACCAAAACTTAACCACTATAAATAACTGTGTGCATGTGGCAAATAAGTTTGGGAGGTTTGTCTCAAAGGCACAATGTTTTACTTAAATGTTTTGCTTATTAGTCACTCATTTTCTTATAAACGTGATATTTCACAGATAAAATTGAACAAAATCTTTTGAAAGATTTTTAATATGGTTTATCTTCCATTGGAAAAATATATATCAAGGGAACATTTCCCAAAATTTTCTGCAGCATCAAGTTAGAAATAACAATTTTATAGGTTCCAACCAAAACATGTTTGAAAATTCAAGTGTAATCTACGAGGCTAGGGTGGCCTGTCCTGTTTGCACATATTCATGAAGTAGAACACCTTGTGTGGCGTCAGCAGACAATTTAATAAACAGAACAATCTCAAATACAACAACTAAAATTCATTAAACAATTTGGTTACAGAAACAAAATATAATAAACAATTGGAACGTGAAACAATTTTGCTAGAGTTTTCATTGAGCAAATGTTTTCTTCCAAAATCATTTTAAAATGTAATTGTGATTATCTGTAAAATTCTTTACCATTATATACATGTACTATGGCTAATGATTTGATATTATGAAAGTTAATTTCATTGGGAATAAATGACACTTCTTGGCACATTTTAAAATCTATGTCTCGTAAATTACATATTTTTGACTTGTAAATTACTGAGCCGAAAAAAATACAGTAAATGCCTGATATAACTCTAAAATCTTTTTAAATTCATTAATAAAAAATTCTTTATCAATTTCATTGGTTAAAACAGACAAAGTATGAGTGGTGAGATACAGGTTTTAAAAAAAGTAATGTAATTTACGGGACGAACGTAATTTACGGGACAACAAACTGAAATGCCAGTCTTTGCTTATTGTTCATATTCATTGCACTATTTGCATCACTACTTAAACGTGTTCCGTGAAAATTTGTTTTTAAAATCATATGCAATATAACTGAACAGGAAATATATAACAAATATTTCAAACGGTAATACTAGAAACATGTCATTTTCGTCTTCTTCCACATGTGCACAAGTCTTTATTTGTAAATGATGATTTGAATTTGTTTCTGGACAATAAGCTTTATATATATATATATACATGTTCATTGTGCTCTGATGGAATCAATAGTGTAGTCTTTTTTATCTGTATAACATTTTGTTCATTTAATTATATTTTGTAATATACGGGACAAAATGCGGTAATTTACGGGACATAACTTGCAGTTTCAATCACTTGTAATCACAGCATGACACCCCATTGTAAGCATATTGAAATGAAACTTTAATATTGTTTTTTTTAAAATGTGCATAAAAAAATTTGCAAATTGCTTTTGTTAACAAAATATAAGGAATTTAAATTATCTGACTTACCTGATAGCTGACTTCGATGTTTCAGTTTAGATTGGTGAATGAAAATGAATCGGCATGTCCGTTGCACTCCCTTTATCCAATACCCCCCTTTTACACGATATGTCGACTCGTAAATTACATTGTCGCCTCTTTTTGACAATTTATCGGAAATTTTTGAGTTTTATAACTTTATGCTGACATTTTTCATGTTTTTAGTAGTCAATAGGAGTAATATCACACTGGAAATGTGTATAGAATTGATACATTTGTTTGCAACAGTGTCCCGTATGATTACATTCTTAACTTAGCACACTAAAAATATACTAATGCTTGTGTTATAATTTTTTTTCACTTTGTTACGTGAGGTTAAGCTTCATTTCTTTGTTATATAGTTGTTTGATGATTAAATTAACGAGAAAATAATATCTATATGTTGTAACTGAATAAAATGGTAAGGTCCAACGGTCCTGGACTCGTAAATTACATGGGATGATGCGACAATTTTTAAAGGATCAATATTGTAAAACAAAATATCACTTGAAAAAGAGAGATTGTTGTCTGAAAATGTTTGGTTCCATAGATGTTTGCCTGCTTTCAGCTTCTTTGTATCATCAGAATAGCATTTGCTTTTATATAGATAAAAACAATACCATTAAGTTGTGACATAGATTATTTTGTCTGTTCTGTGATATTTAGCACTCGTCAGTTGGAATTTTGAGACTGATCCACTTTTAAATGGGTTTTATTTTAAACGTTTGGTCTCAAAGAACCAATCAAACATAATTTTCAGGGAAATGAAACAAAATCTAGCATAACTGGGGCACTTAAAATCCGATGACATTGAATTTCACGGTTATGTAAAAATGAGTGAATATGAATGCAGCATGTTGTAAACTTTCCTTTAAGTACTTATTGTCACCAGTCTTTTAATGGTAAAAGTTTGTCATTGAAATCAGAGGAAAGAATGTCTAGATCTAATCACTACATGTCACAGACTGGTTCAGGACTACAAGTCTTATTTATGCATTTTTTTTTTAAAGATATACAACAGCTTCATACCAAAGAAACATGGATAGTGGAAACAGATGATGAATCAGGGGGAACAACTCAAATGGTAACTTTTAGATTAATTTAGGCACAACTGATCATCAAGTTTATCAGCGATGGTCTACCATCATACCAATTACAATTACTCATCCTGCTCATTCCCATACTATACAACAATACAAGCTAATCAATATATCTACGTTCTGGCTTGGGACAGACACAAAAATGAGGTTAATGAAATCATAAACCCTCCACTTGTGATAACTTGACTTAAGTCGTCAAATAAATATCAAACAAACATTAAAACTTGCAAAGATTAGCTTCAACTTAAAGAGGCCAGATACATGAACTACCACTAAAATGACAAAAACTTGTTCATGGAAACAATGGTCTTTTGTAAACACAGGTTCACAGACGAGCCAATTAAATAAGTCATTCCATGCATGCTATCATTGATCAAGTATCTATTTTATAGATTTGTTGATCAATTAAGCTAAATGAAATGCAAAATCATTATATTTCTCTTCATAAAAAAATTTGGACAACCATGAATTTAGGACTCCTTCAACCTATGGATTTTCTTCAAACAACAATGGTTGACAACAAAACATCCAAGAAAAAAAAATAGTTTTCACAGTACCAATAGAAACTCATAATCTCTTATTTCAGTGGTATTGTAATTTCAGCAGTTTTATATTTAATTGAAGTACTTTTATTCTAATTTAAGTGTGTTTTCCCTAAAAATAGACTGTTTCATTATTCAAGTAGATGTCACTTTATTAAGTAAACATCTAATGTAATAGGAAACACTTAATTTAAAAATTGTATGTCTAATTTGCACTGTACTTCGTCTAATTTTTAGAGAAAAAACACTTCAATTAGGATAAAATCATTAAAATTAGAATATATATCACTTGATCTAGGGGGTTATGATTTGTATGTATATTGTTGCTTTTGTACATTGCAGCCTGCTTTATTTGAGAACATCGTGAATGAAACAATTCAACATTTACATGAAGTTGTAGTGCAGAACAAGCTGGGTGAATCAGAGGTAATATTTACATTAGTGTGTGTACCCAACAACAATGTATGACAAAGTCTAAATTATCTATCATTAACTTAGGCAGACCTGGGGTAAGGGAAATTACTCTTACATTTCATTGATTCATTTTAACAGGGTATTAATGCAGAAGATTTTCTAATAGCCTTATCGATCAAAAATTTATAACAATAAAAAAAATTTCTGAAATGAATTACTAGTATATATGACTAATTGTTAGGCTCCAGAAGGTTCTTCATTTGAGATTCAAGGTCACTTAATATAAGTTGTATGGTTACTGGTTAAAGTTAGTTTTAAGTTTTTTATGGAGACCACAGGTCATTTTTTTTTATTAACGGTTGTTTATGACTGTCATCCATTAGGTTGGCAGTAATCCTTCTAAATGTTTATGGCCACATGTCACAAAAAATTATTCTCTTAGTGTTAATTGTAATTTATAAAGTGCATGTTGGAACCAGACTTAAAACAAAAATTACTGCATTAATCAGTAAAAATTTCTTACACATAGAAAAGCTGACTAAACAGTTAGTAATATTGTTCTTATTTAGATATTTAGTCAAAGAACTGTACAAAAAGACTCAACTCAGCTGTGTTCTGAGTTATTAACAGCCTTTGCTCCATGCTTAGAATTCCTAGCTTTCACTCCAGTTATGATGGCACCACCAACAAGGTTTGTATTATAATCTATGTCGTAAATATTCACATTTGAACCACTTTGGTATTTAATGCCACTTTCAACAATATTTCAGTTATATCGTGGCAGTCAGCTTAATTTGTGGAGGAAACCTCGCCATGAACGAGATTCGAACTCACAACAACGATAGTGGTGATAGGCACTGATTGCACAGGTAGTTGTAAATCTAACTACCATACGATCATGATGGACCTTGAACCACATTGACATTGAAGATCAAGACATATTATTACAAAGTAATGGTAGTGATAAACATAGAAAACAAAGGCATGTGAATGTACGTGACCATGGAAGAAAATCAATTCGAAAATTGTGTAGAAAGCAAAAGTTACAGAAAGGTGCTTTCATGTCTGTTCTTTATCAGCCTTTTTCATTCAATTATCTCCATCATTCAGAATATGTGGCTGAAATTGTACCTGAATATTTTTATATTTTAAATTCAAGATGGCCACCTTCACTGAACATAGTTTACTATGATATCCTTTGAAAAATTCTGACAATGCATAACCTTGTGACATTCTGGTAATTTTGTATTATAACTGATTTAGATTATTGATTTATTTTTATGCCAGTTTCAACAATATTTCATTTAAATATTGGTGGAAGAAACGGTAAAATCCATGGAAACTCATTGACTATCCGCAAGCAAGTCTCAAACTTTATCGCATAACATTGTATCGAGAACGCCTTGCCATAGGCCGTAATCAAACTCACAAACCTCAGTACACATTAATTGTTTATTTCAGTAATACATCCGATTCAAAGAAAAGATTCTCTACATCAAGTTTAGAGTTAGAGGAAAATTCATTGCAATTTGTAAGTAAACTATGTTGAAAGAACTTTAATTTGTGGAAGCCTGTTTTCATGGTTTGCTCATTGAAGATATATCCATGATTTCTTGAATGAATAAATTCTAAATTTCCAATGTGAACATAAAAATATATAAAAACATATAGAAATACAAAGAAATTGTAATTATTTATTTGTACTGTTACTAGTGGAAAGAAAACCTTATATACTTGGTTAGATTCTTAAATTTGTTGTTTAGCAATCAACAGGTTCCTGTGTTGTGAAAAAATGTACAAGAACTAGAGAAACAGCATGGAGATATTTGTTATTTTATTGCTGTTTAAAATAAAGTCAAACCTGTCTTATGTGACCTTCTAAGGGAACATTGAAATATGGTCACATAAGACAGGTGGTCACTTAATACAGGTTTATTTAATATGAAATACACTGTGAAGGGATATTAAAATTAAGGTCACATAATACAAGCTATTTGCTAATAGAGGTGGTCTCTAAAGCCGATTTGACTATGTAGCAAAATGAAATTTTACTCTGAAATGAATAAAATGTACATCTATAATAGATCCTTTTTATTTAATATTTAAAGCTATTATTACAGGATAAAAGATTGATTATTATGTTAAGTAACTGTAGCTATACTTTAGAGAGGGTAATACCTCGACTAGTAGAGGACCTTAACAAACATGGCTACGTGGAAATGAACAAAGCTTTAGAGGTAAGTCATGATAAAAATAATAGTCAAAGGTTAAATAGGTTCAAGGGTTAGAAAACAGTTTTTATTGAATTGACCTTTGGTAATTCAAGTTTTGTACTAAAATATGTTATAAATTTGTCAATGATGTCATCTATATGCAACACAATTGCAGATCTTTTTTTTTTGCGCATTTACCTATTATAATCAAAATTTGGGCTGTCGTGGTGATGTTCGTATGGTTGACTTGTTGGATTTACAACTACCTATGCAATCAGTGCCTATCACCACTAACTTTGTAAGTTCGAATACTGCTCAGGCAAGGTGTACTCGATACAACATTATGTGATAAAGTTTGTAAGTGACTTGCAGGAGGTCTGTGGTTTTCTCCGGGTACTCCGGTTTCCTCCACTGATAAAACTGACCGCCACGATATAGCTGAAATATTGTTTAAAGTGGCGTTAAACACCATAACGCCCCCATAGAATCCAAGTAATTCATGTTATCCCATAGTTTTTTTTACTGTTTATCATAAGTAGGTCTATTTTGTTTAAATGTTGCCCCTGGCTACTTCTCCACTTGGGGTAAAAAAAAAAGATATGACATACCCATGATAAACCTCAGATTGCCATATAAAATTATTTCTTAATTATGATTGGTTGAATTGGGGGGTGGGGGGTAAGGTATGGGTAATGTTATCAACTAAGGGCTGTTCCATTTAAGTCTACCTGGGAGGGGGAACACCATTTTTTTTATTTTTCTGTTGGTTGTGGGTTTTTTTTCTATTGGTGGGGGGGGGGTTATCTGAAATAAGTGATGTTCCCTCCCTCCCAGGTATATTTAAATGGAACAGTCCTAAGGCAGTTTATATAAGTCTTTGGTATTTATCATACTGATAGTGAAATGTTTTTTTGTTTCAGACTGCTAGAGAGAGATATAAGGAACTTGATGACAAGCTGTTTGAAGCTTACATAGAAGAAAAATCAAACCCTATTGTAGGAGTTATAGAACAGAATATATATAGGGGAAGATTTGACTGGAAGACATGTAGAAAACCTGTTGGTAATGCTTTACATTATATCATACTTTTTGAACTATGCACTTCTTTACATGTAAAGCTTCATCTCTAAAATCATTGAACCAATTTAAACTAAACCCAACTGGGATGGTCCTTGGGTGGTCTCCTTTGAAGTATGTATCCAACTGCCCATTCCTGAATTAAACCTATTTTATTGCTCTAATATAAGCATTGTGAATGGGCACAAGTTATAACAACATTATAAACTTCCTTCCCTCCATCCAAGATGGCTGCCATTAATGAAAATATAAATTTCTGTAATTGTCCATTACTACTTTGTTTCAGATCATGGTCATATATTGATGGTGTAATACTTATTCATTCTACCACAAATTCTGATGTATCAGATCCAGCCTTTTTTCAAAAAAAAAAATTATACTTTAGTTTACTTTAATGAATCTAATTTTGACAATTTTAAGTAAATCACCAAAATGTACAACATGAAAATAAATCAATTGTATTGACAAATTTATTTTGGATGATTGTTAATTTCTTATGCTAATTTATTTAATGCAAAGATAAAATGGATTATTTATAGGAGTAAGAAATTATCTTAAAGAAGTAATCATGAGGATGATTGAAGTCCATGCTGAAGTATATTCTGTGTCCCCATCTTTTGTTACGAGGGTAACTCAGAAAGTTGTTGAGGCAGTGTCAGAGGAGATAACAAGGGTCATAGAATGTGTTACAGAGTTTAATGATCATGGGAAATTACAGGTAATTCTATATAAACACCTGTATAAATGGTGTGTTTCCATGACGTCCTTATGAACACCTTCTGTATTATTAAAAGAAAGTTTAAACCAATATGGTCAACAATTCCACCGATATCTACTAAACAAACAATCAACTCTCATCTTAATTCATTGAACATAAAAAAAACACAACGTACGACATTGAAAATCCAGGTCCTGGCTTTGGACAGACACAAAGATGTGGCAGGGTTTAACCAATTAATGGGATCCCAACTATTACCTCTTGTATAAATGATGTGTTTCCATGTGTAGCATCCCTGACAAGACTGGATCTTATGACGCTGTCTTCCATGGTACGGTAATCAAAATTAATTATCTCTTTACACTCTGTAAACAACAGAAGTTCTCACACTCATCTTGAATGTACTTAGATTAGTACCAGTTTTATCTTATATATATGATAAAGAAATGCATTTTAGGACAGGACTAGTTGTTTCACTTCTTAATCTGAGAAAAAAATGAAAGAATCTTTTCAAAGATAAGAAGTTGGGTTGCCAACTTTCTTGTTTTTACACAAAATTTCAAAACTAATAATTTGTATCCCTTCATATTTCACTTGTTGTGTTCAGAAAGTAGAACAAGTTTTAGGTTATTCACTGTCTTATTTGAATCAGGAACTGCTTACCCTTTATGAGCACCTGGGTTGAACCCCCCCCATTTTCTAGTGGGGTCTGTGTTGCTCATCTTTTTAGTTTTCTGTGGGTTTTTATACCCCCTGCAACGAAGTTGTAGAGGGGTATGCTGGTTTCACCATGTCTGTCCGTCCATCCGTCCGTCCATCTGTAGACAAATCCTATGCCGTACGATAACTTGAGTTGTGTTTCTTAGAATCTTTAAAATTTTATCAGCTGTTTACTGGTGAAGAGAGGAGGATCCTTTTCATTTTTGACGATTTTCACTTTTGCCGTTCCAGAGTTATTGGACTTGATATGACAGAAAATAGGATTTTTACCCTATATCGTATGATAACTTGAGTAGTGTTTCTCAGAATGTTTTGAAATTTTATCAGCAGCTTACCGGTGAAGAGAGGAACATCCCTTTCATTTTTGACGATTTTCACTTTTGCCGTTCCAGAGTTATTGGACTTGATATGACGGAAAATAGGATTTTTACACTATGTCGTATGATAACTTGAGTAGTGTTTCTCAGAATGTTTTGAAATTTTATCAGCCACTTACCGGTGAAGAGAGGAGGGTCCCTTTCATTTTTGGTCGGAACAATCAGGAATGTTTTGGTTATGGAAATAGGTTGGACAGATGTGGGGAGCGGGGGGTATATCTTAGTGAGCTGTGCTTTGTTTGTCTTCATCCTGTGTCGTGCATGTACAATGTTGCCGATGTCTCTGTCCAATCTTGGTTGCCCCATCTGTATTCTGTAACGTTTATTGGAGAAATCTAGTATCCTCTAGTGTGATGCTGCTTATTGACCATGTCAAGTGTAATAGTATTTTCCTCTGTCTACCACAACTTGTATTAACTGAATAAACACATATATATCTATATTAAGTCAGTGACTAAGTATAGCTTCGTGACATTTCCAGACCTCTATATTAAGTCAGTGACTAAGTATAGCTTCGTGACATTTCCAGACCTCTATATTAAGTCATTGACTAAGTATAGCTTCGTGACATTTCCAGACCTCTATATTAAGTCAGTGACTAAGTATAGCTTCGTGACATTTCCAGACCTCTATATTAAGTCAGTGACTATGTATAGCTTCGTGTCATTTCCAGACCTCTCATAGGGTAAATTTACATCATAGTGAACTCATTTTTAGCTCACCGGCCAAAAATTCTGAAAAGGGCTAATTGCTTTCAGACTTCAGGAAAATGATACATTTGTGATTACCTTTCAGGATTATGGTTGATAACTTTAGCCACCATCAAACATGGCCACCACAGTTACTGAAAATAGAGCATTTGAACAAAATATGCAAAAATTATTTAAAAAAAATCCTTTTAAGTGCCAATTGCTACCAAACTTTAGGGAGCTTTAATACAGTTGTGATCCTCTTTAAGTATTATGGTTAATGATTCGAACTTCCATCAAACATGGCCACCTCTGTTACTAAAAATAGAAAGTTTGACCAAAAAAATCAATAAACAAATTCTGAAAAATTCTGTTAAGGGCCAATTGCTAGCAAACTTTAGGGTTGGTTGATCCCATTTTACATTTGATGATCTAGCTTGCTCAACATTTAAAATGGCCATCAACTTTGAAGGTTGATTTATATTGGATGTAATGGAAAATACGATAGGCAATAAAATCTTCTTTACCAGGTGAGTGATACAGGCTCTTTGAGCCTCTAGTTTATACATGGTATAATAAACTTTTGTCTGATATCATTTTGAATGTCATTTTAAGAATAATTTCACATGTTGTTAGTTACAGAATTAAAAAAAACACTTTACATGTATGTTTACTTCCAAAATTATATTCTTTATTTGTCTAATGGCAAAGATACCAAGACAGTTTCGTGTACCTCACATTCTAATGTTCATCAAATAAATACAGAATTTTTTGCAGTAAATCATGCTTTCTCTATTATTATTTTTTTTTGCTGTTTAAGAATGACTATTTTCATTTCAGGCTCGTGTTGAATTGATGGCACTGCAGGAAACAATTAAGCTGTATTTAACACCACATGCAAAGTAAGTAATGAAGTCTCCCCTACAACTTATAGGGAGACTTATAGTTTGTGTTCCGTTTCTTGTAATAGTAGTACATGTAGTAGCAAAATATATTATTTCTGTCATTGTTTCATCTCTATTAAATTGTCCTCAGCGTTTCTCAGAAATTGTAAGTCAGATGTACTTGATGTTCTTAAAGCGTGTTAGACATTGATGTTTGGTTTGTCCTAAAAATATTTTGGTTTGTTTTTGTATTGGGGCTCCTGAAGGTATACTTTTGAGGGGTCCAAACAGAATTGAAGAGGATTTACAATAGAAACCTATATATCTGGAATCCCTTTGTAACAGTTTACTGTTACACTTAACTATCTTCTAGTTTAACAATTATGATGAAACATGTATTTTATTCTAAGTTGTTTTTGTTTGTTTTGCTTTTTTTTACAGCTTTAATTTTAGTACTAGTATTTTAAAAAGAACTGACAAATAACTCCAACTATTGTACCCTACCAAAATAACCTGCTATATTACATATATTGAAATAATGCCAACATCAGATATCTAAGTATAGTAGTCCCCTTCTTATAAGGTTACCCCCTCCACTATGGAAAGTGGACTTATAAGAGGGTAGCCTCTCTTGAGAGGTACAATATAGTAGTATTTTACTGTATCAGTAAATCTGAAATCTTCCCTTAGAGAGGTGACCTTTGGTGGGAGTGGCCTTATAAAAGAGATGACCTTTGGTGGGAGTGGCCTTATAAGAGATGTGACCTTTGGTGGGAGTGGTCTTATAAGAGAGGTGATATTTGGTGGGAGTGGCCCTATAAGAGAGGTGACATTTGGTTGGAGTTGCTTTATAAGAGAGGTGACATTTGGTGGGAGTGGCCTTATAAGAGAGGTGACCTTTGGTGGGAGTGGCCTGATAAGAGAGGTGATATTTGGTTGGAGTTGCTTTATAAGAGAGGTGACCTTTGGTGTGAGTTGCTTTATAAGAGAGGTGACCTTTGGTGGGAGTGGCCTTATAAGAGATGTGACCTTTGGTGGGAGTGGCCTTATAAGAGAGGTGACATTTGGTGGGAGTTGCCTTATAAGAGAGGTGACATTTGGTTGGAGTTGCTTTATAAGAGAGGTGACATTTGGTGGGAGTGGCCTTATAAGAGAGGTGACCTCTGGTTGGAGTTGCTTTATAAGAGAGGTGACCTTTGGTGGGAGTGGCCTGATAAGAGAGGTGACCTTTGGTTGGAGTTGCTTTATAAGAGAGGTGACATTTGGTGGGAGTGGCCTTATAAGAGGGGTGGTCTTTGGTGGGAGTGGCCTTATAAGAGAGACCTTTGTTGGGAGTGGCCTTATAAGAGAGGTGACCTTTGGTTGGAGTTGCTTTATAAGAGAGGTGACCTTTGGTGGGAGTGGCCTGATAAGAGAGGTGATATTTGGTGGGAGTGGCCTTATAAGAGAGGTGACATTTGGTTGGAGTTGCTTTATAAGAGAGGTGACCTTTGGTGTGAGTTGCTTTATAAGAGAGGTGACCTTTGGTGGGAGTGGCCTTATAAGAGAGGTGACCTTTGGTGGGAGTGGCCTGATAAGAGGTGATATTTGGTGGGAGTGGCCTTATAAGAGAGGTGACATTTGGTGGGAGTGGCCTTATAAGAGAGGTGACATTTGGTTGGAGTTACTTTATAAGAGAGGTGACATTTGGTGGGAGTGGCCTTATAAGAGAGGTGGCCTTTGGTGGGAGTGGCCTGATAAGAGAGGTGACATTTGGTGGGAGTGGCCTTATAAGAGAGGTGACATTTGGTTGGAGTTGCTTTATAAGAGAGGTGACCTTTGGTGGGAGTGGCCATATAAGAGAGGTGACCTTTGGTTGGAGTTGCTTTATAAGAGAGGTGACATTTGGTGGGCGTGGCCTTATAAGAGAGGTGACCTTTGGTTGGAGTTGCTTTATAAGAGAGGTGACATTTGGTGGGAGTGGCCTTATAAGAGAGGTGACCTTTGGTGGGAGTGGCTTTATAAGAGAGGTGATCTTTGGTGGGAGTGGCCTTATAAGAGGGGTGGTCTTTTGTGGGAGTGGCCTTATAAGAGAGACCTTTGTTGGGAGTGGCCTTATAAGAGAGATGACCTTTGGTGGGAGTGGCTTTAAAAGAGAGGGACGACTGTGCATAATAACCATGGATATAATACTAGACATCATCTTGTTAAAGATAATGTGGTTTATATGTTTCAGTGAATGTTTTAAAGAAGCAATGGACAATCTAGGAACTATGAAACCTGAAGAAAAGAAGTGAGTAATTATTATTTATTTTGAATGTTGTATAATTTAAGTTTAAACTTATTTTATTGAATACTTTATTGTAACATACATTACAACATATACATCAATTCCTTATTTTTAAATTGGTCGAGGGGTCATCATGGTCATGATCAAATGGTAGTTGGATTTTCAACTACCTGTGCAATCAGTGCCTATCACCACAAAAGAATTGAGTTCGAATTCCGTTCATGGCTAGGCATACTCAATACAACATTATGTGATAAAGTTTGTCAGTGACTTGTGACAGGTCGGTGGGTTTTCTCCAGATACTCAGGTTTCCTCCACCAATAAAACTAACCGCCACAATATAACTGAAATATTGTTGAAAGTGACATTAAACACCATAACCCTAACTTCCTATAACTTGATCGTTCTGAATATAGCTGAAATACTGCTTGCTGGGGGCTAGGCAATATAGCTGAAATACTGCATGCTGGGGGCTAGGCAATATAGCTGAAATA